>CM064501.1:40578041-40598041 GCA_032716605.1 Paralithodes platypus
CCCTTTTATGTGGTCCCCCTTCTATGTCACCCCCCTTTTATGTGGCACCTCATTTATGTGGCACCTCATTTATGTGGCACCCCTTTTATGTGGCACCTCATTTATGTGGCCCCCTTTTATGTGGCACCTCATTTATGTGGCCCCCTTTTATGTGGCACCTCATTTATGTGGCACCCCTTTTATGTGGCACCTCATTTATGTGGCAACCCATTAATGTGGGCCCCCTTTTATGTGGCACCTCATTTATGTGGCACCCGTTTTATGTGGCACCTCATTTATGTGGCAACCCATTAATGTGGGCCCCCTTTTATGTGGCCCCCCATTTATGTGGCACCCCATTTATGTGGGCCCCCTTTTATGTGGCCCCCCATTTATGTGGCCCCCCATTTATGTGGCACCCCATTTATGTGGGCCCCCTTTTATGTGGCAACCCCATTTATGTGGTCCCCCTTTTATGTGGTCCCCCTTCTATGTGGCACCCCTTTCATGTGGCACCTCATTTATGTGGCACCCCATTAATGTGGGCCCCCTTTTATGTGGCACCCCTTTTATGTGGCACCTCATTTATGTGGCACCCCTTTTTATGTGGTACCCTTTTATGTGGCACCCCTATATGTGGCACTGAGTTATGTTGTATGTGGCTCTGTGTTATGCATTCCTAGTTTACCATATATTGTTATATCTAACTATCTGTCGACGTATACACCAATCCACTTTTCTGAATTCTGAAGTCTGTTTTTGCAATTATACATTTATTTCTATATATATATATTCATAGACATACATCACCTAAATCACGTTAATGAACCCTTGATTATCTCCACTATCTGCCTATCCTGACGACCTATATATCAACTCACATTCTGACTTCTTTGTCTGTTTTGCATTTGTTCATTTTTTATGTATACACGAGCGTACCTTTCACATAAATCACACTAATGAACTCTGAGCGCCGGTGATTCATTAGTAGCGCGGTTGGCGATGTCTGGCAACTGTCATCAACATCCTCCGGAAGTGGCCTACACCAGTGTCCGCATTCCCTACTTCGGGATCGACATTGTATTCAAATCACCTTCCTCGAGGCGCTTATACTGACATCAAACAATGCCTAAACAATACGTCCCGTTAGTAACCCGCATACACGATAGATATACGTGATAGATTATGCATGGTTTATCAGATTTAGGGAGAAGTGATGAGATGAGATTTGGGGTGAAAGGTAGGGGAATCGGACGCATGAATTGGGCGGGAGAATATGGCGGGAAACTGTCTGTGTCATACCAGCTTGGGCGTCAACTATCCCTAATTTTTACTTCCTAACCCCCCCACCCCACCCACCCCCCTCCCCTCCCCCCATATCTACTGGCCGCTGGGATGCATATTTCCGAAGTTTGGACTATTTCGCACTTGCCACTGTTAACCTGCTCATTTCCCAGGACGATCGAGGTAACTCATTTTAAGTTAAGCCAAGCTATCCTAACTTTGCCTAACCTAACCTAACTTAACCTGCCCGCTAAAATAGGGTCAGGCAGGTGAGGTGAGGAGAGGGTTAGGAGGTCAGGTGAAGGTATTGAGTGATAAGCCTTTACAACGGCACCTCGTAGCTACTTTCTACTTTTCCTATTTTCTGAAGAGTGTAGAGAGGGGAGAAGGGGTGATGGAGAGTGAGGAAGCTGTTGGAGTGGTTTTGTTGTGTGTTATTAGTCTGTATACGTCGTCGAGGTGTCCCCCGACTGGGTGCGAGCATGTTAAACATGCTAAGACGTACTACCGCACCCACTAAATGTCTGCCTTGGGCCCTTGGCTGGGATCGAACCCAGGTCAAGCCGATTCACACGTGAGCGTGTTCTCCACTCGACCGCGGGGTTAGGATTCTATTTTTCCTCTGGTGAAGGAAAGGTAGAGGGAGAATCTAATAAACCCGTCCATACTTGGGGAAGATGATGCATGCCGCAGGGACAGCCCAGGCGTGACAAAGGGGGACAGGTTGGGGAGGTACAATTAAAAAGAGGCGCTGTCCACTTTGTTTTGACCTCGGGTGGATGAAAAGCGGGCAACGGTAAAATCATCGCCACACTTGTCCTTAATGAGCCTTTGTCTAGCATTTTTGGTATATAATGTACAGTTGGGCACATTAATAATGTGTATCCACTAAATCTCCCTTCTAGATGTTTGCTCGATTACTCTCGTCCTTTTTGAGTTATGAGAGGTTAGGGGTTACGATTGCTGCCCCACCTAGAATGAATGGACTATTGTCATAATGCTGTCATGTCGTATGGCTTGCAAGTTGCCACTACATTCATCTTATGACAACACGGCTTTCTTGACAACACCTGTGATCGATCATTTACGAGTTTCAAGATAATAAACCGAAAACCTCCTCTTCAAGACAGTTATTAACCCTTTGAGGATTATGACGCATTTTGGCAGTTTATTCAGGCTATCATTAGACGATTTTATACAGCTTAGGACCTCTAGCAATCAAAGGGGTAAAGTCGATCTCAGTTAACCTTTTGACTATTGGAGATCCTTTCTTTAATTAATAATATCGTCTAGTAATAGCCAGAATGAACTGTCAAAATGAGTCATAATCCTCAAGGGGTTAATTAGAAGGCTTATCAAAAGGGTTATTATTAAGGGGAGATGGGCCGGGTTTCTGGTTCTCTTTCACCCTCGTGTTAAGCTCCATTTGTGTTTAGATTATAAGACGTTCGGCCCATTAGTTTGGTGAATTTAACACCTTTCGCCCCATTACGTTGTCAATTTTCAGACCTTTCGTGCCATTTAGGTGTCGATTTTATCCTGGCGAGCGATAGCAAGCCTGGAATTATAAGAGAAACCGGCCTTTGGCCGGTACATTTTTCTACCGAAAAAATTACAAATTTATCTTGAAGGGGGGTCTAAGAGGTGTTTTTCTAAACTTGATGGAGGTCTAGCGAGGAAACTAAGAAATAAAGGAATAAATTAATAAATTGACCAAAACAAAATAGCCCATCTCCATTTAAGTTACGTTTATTCATGACCATTAGTGTAATCAAAATAGAGCACAATATACTGCTACGCGTAATAATTACGTGGGATTAGTTGAACGTAATTCCTGCGTGCTTGCGTTCATGAATCAGTGTGTGTGTCTGTGTGTAGATATTATTGTGAGTGTGTGTGTAGATGGGTGTGTGTAGATGGATGTGGATGTGCTTGTGTGTGTGTGTGTAGATGTGCTTGTGTGTGTGTGGATGTGCATATGTGTGTGTGTGTAGATGTGCTTGTGTATGTAGGTGTGTGTATACGTGTGTGTGTAGATGTGCTTGTGTGTGTGGATGTGCATATGTGTGTGTGTAGATGTGCTTGTGTATGTAGGTGTGTGTATACGTGTGTGTGTAGATGTGCTTGTGTGTGTGTGGATGTGCATATGTGTGTGTGTGTAGATGTGCTTGTGTATGTAGGTGTGTGTATACGTGTGTGTGTAGATGTGCTTGTGTGTGTGTGGATGTGCATATGTGTGTGTGTAGATGTGCTTGTGTATGTAGGTGTGTGTATACGTGTGTGTGTAGATGTGCTTGTGTGTGTGTGGATGTGCATATGTGTGTGTGTGTGTAGATGTGCTTGTGTATGTAGGTGTGTGTATACGTGTGTGTGTAGATGTGCTTGTGTGTGTGTGGATGTGCATATGTGTGTGTGTAGATGTGCTTGTGTATGTAGGTGTGTGTATACGTGTGTGTGTAGATGTGCTTGTGTGTGTGTGGATGTGCATATGTGTGTGTGTGTAGATGTGCTTGTGTATGTAGGTGTGTGTATACGTGTGTGTGTAGATGTGCTTGTGTGTGTGGATGTGCATATGTGTGTGTGTGTAGATGTGCTTGTGTATGTAGGTGTGTGTATATGTGTGTGTGTAGATGTGCTTGTGTGTGTGTGGATGTGCATATGTGTGTGTGTAGATGTGCTTGTGTATGTAGGTGTGTGTATACGTGTGTGTGTAGATGTGCTTGTGTGTGTGTGGATGTGCATATGTGTGTGTGTGTAGATGTGCTTGTGTATGTAGGTGTGTGTATACGTGTGGTGATGGAGAGTACACGACAACGATGAGGTGATGGTGGTGGTGATTATGAGTGAAGTGGTGATGGTGGTGTGATTATTGGCTAATGACCTTTGAGTAACGATCTCTCTCTCTCTCTCTCTCTCTCTCTCTCTCTCTCCCTCCCTCCCTCCCACCCTCCCTCCCTCCCTCCCTCCCTCCCTTCCACCCTCCCTCCCTCTCTCTCTCTCTTACACACAATATAGGTACATATATGTTGCATATATAAATACATATACTTTATACGCACGTATATACAGCCCTTTTTTTTTTTTTTTTTAACATGACATAGAAATTGAGAATAAATAAGTTAAGGGAGGTTTAAGAGGAACCGGCCTTCGGCCGGGACATTAAGCTAGAAGGGGGATCTCATGGATGTTTTTTTTTTTAAAGTTTGATGGAGGTCTAGGGAGGAAACTAAAAAAAAAATAATAATAATAATGGATGTTATGAAATAATCGACCAAAAAATGAACCCTGCCCCCTTAAGCAGCGTAAGAATTAAACTACCTAACATAATCTACCTTCGATCTAGTTCCCGATGCCAACGCGAAAGCGCCTCAAAATAGTACGAGAACAAAATTGCTCATCGAAAATTGCCGGAAAATTTGCTCGTGTGACAGCACCTCAAATGTAGCAGTGTAAAAAGAGAGAAAAAGCCCCCCCCCCCCCCCCCCCTCCTCCCTCCTTCTCCTCCTTCTCCTACTCCTCCTCCATTTTTGACCTCGTTACACTGACCTCCCTTTCGGGTTGGCAGGTCACCTTTTGTTATGTTACGTGACACACAGAGAGAGAAAGTGAGTGTGTGTGCGTGTGTGTATGTGTGAGGGGGAGAATTGTAGGTTATATGAAAAGTACAGAAATACGTATTAATAGAGATTTGTAGATAGTCTATAATACTGTACTGCCATTGTGCATAATCACTCTTATCTTCATTTGTAGATAGCCTATAATACTGTACTGCCATTGTGCATAATCACTCTTATCTTCATTTCTCAATTAAACTTTTCCACATGGCATTTTATGAAAATCAGTCATTCCTATTTCCAGCTTTGCCTATGACAGATTAGTGTACCTATCCAGAGTGGTGCATGTAGATTAGTGTACCTATCCAGAGTGGTGCATGTAGATTAGTGTACCTATCCAGAGTGGTGCATGTAGATTAGTGTACCTATCCAGAGTGGTGCATGTAGATTAGTGTACCTATCCAGAGTGGTGCATGTAGATTCTGTAGAACAAAATACATCATGGTCCTTAGTTAAAATAGGACTTCAGAGGCTATCAACCCTATTGGATTATTAAGCCAGCACACTGTAAGTCAAGAATAACGTCAGGACTGGATCTTGTCTGCGAGACCTCCAATCCCTTGTCATGGTCCGACCCCAGAAGCTATCAAGGTCACTGAACACGCAAAGCCAACAATTATTTATAATATATATATATATATATATATATATATATATATATATATATATATATATAAATATATATATATATATATATATATATATATATATATATATATATACCCTGAAGGTATTAGTTAGGGGGAGGGTTTATTATGGGTAGCGGCAGGGCTTTTCCCAGGAGGATCCATTTAAGGGGGCCCACCTCGCTTTTCTTTCTCTCTCTCCCTCTCTCTTTGGCTTGTATCTATTCGGCCCCTTTCAGCCTACTGTTGCAAGACGTTTACCCCCATTCAGGTGTCAATGTTTTCCTGGCGAGTGGTAGCGAGCCAGCATATATATGTTTTTGTTTACAGCAAGCAAAATTTGTAAATTTTTCGATAGAAAAATGTCTCCGGCGAAGCCGGATTTCTCCATACAATGAAGGCTCGCTATCGTTCGACAGGAAGAAATCGACACCTGGATGGGGATAAACGTCTTAGAACAGTTGGCTGAATGGAGCCGAATGGATACATGCCAGAGAAAGAGAAAACCGGAGAAAGAGAAAAACAAACAGGTAACCCCCCTTAGGGGGTTCTTTTCCCCTGCACAGCTTCTTGCTCTGTACAGGGGCATAGTGCGTCCTTGTATTGAGTATTGTTCACATGTGTTGGGAGGTTCCTCTCACACCGCTCTCCTCTTAGACAAAGTTGAAAGGAAGGCCTTTCGTATCATTAACTCCCGTCCACTCACCAACTCTCTACAATCTCTCTCTCCGCCGCAATGTTGCATCTCTCTCGCTATTCTATCGCTACTATAATAATCAGTGTTCCTCAGAGCTTTCCCAGTGTATACCACCTCCTTTACGTAGGGCACGTGGTACCCGTCTTGCAACTCAATCCCACCCCTACTCTGTGCAACTCTCCAACCCGAGAGTGAAACGTTACTCTCAGTCTTTCTTCTACTCAACAGCTGAGCTCTGGAACTCTCTCCCAGAATCAGTCTTTTCCTCTTCCTATGATTTAAATTGCTTCAAACTCCGTGTGTCCAGGTATTTTGGCTCGAACGTCCCTTGATTTTGACCCTGTCACTCTTTCAACTATGGGGGAGGCACTCGCTATAGGCAGTTCTGCCTTTTGCCTCTCAATCACATAGAAAAAAAGAAAAAAAATTAGATATTTTGACACTTTACTCTGACAATTTCATACACTTTAGGAAGGATCTGGGGGAAGGAGACAAAAGGAAAAACTGCCTGTGACGAGTGTCTTCCCCCGAGTTGAAAGAGTGACAGGACCAAAATCAAGGAACCGTCGAGCCAAAATGCCTGGACACACGGAGCTTGAAGCAATTTAAGTCAAAGGATGAGGGAAATATGGATTCAGGGAGAGTTCCAGAGCTCAGCTGTTAAATAGAAGAAAGATTGGGAGCATCGTTTCACTCTTGAGTTGGAGAGTTGCACAAAGTAGGGTGGGATTATGTTGCAAGACGGGTACATACACCAACTTCCACAAACCCAGTCTAATCTGAATATAATCGTCTAATAATAGCCAGAAAACAGAAGAGAAATATGTAATCGTATCTTCTAAGGGTTAATACTAGTAGAGAATATATATATATTATTGATGTGTTGTGCCCTTGAGGTGTTCGTTAGTGGGAGATTTTAATGGATCGCGGGCTCGGGGCTTTTCCCAGGCGTCACCATTAAAAGGGGACACCGACATCATGGCAGGATCCTCCACCAGCCAAGCTCTTTTGTTTTGAGCCGGCACGGGAGGGACCCTTTCCGCTCGGGGATAGGGTTTCCTCATTTATGGCGGCGCTCTTTTGTTTTGGCGGGAGGCAATTATTTGGCGCGCTTTTTGTTTTTTTTGTTTTTTCAGCGAGTTCTTGCATTTTGTAACATTCATAATAGTCTGTGGATTGTTTGTATATTCCAGTATGGATATACGACCATAGGGACAGATTAGTATATGTAATTTGGATATACGACCATAGGGACAGATTAGTATATGTAATTTGGATATACGACCATAGGGACAGATTAGTATATGTAATTTGCTTTACAGTTTACTATAGATAGCTAGATATATAGATAGATAGATAGATAGATAGAGAGAGAGAGAGAGAGAGAGAGAGAGAGAGAGAGAGAGAGAGAGAGAGAGAGAGAGAGAGACAAGAGGAGAGAGAGAAATGGATAGATCGAGAGAGAGAGAGAGAGAGAGAGAGGAGAGAGAGAGAGAGAGAGAGAGAGAGAGAGAAGAGAGAGAGGAGAGACAACAGATTGACAGAGAGAGAGAGGAGGGAGGGAGAGAGAGAGAGAGAGAGAGAGAGAGAGAGAGAGAGAGAGAGAGAGAGAGACAGACAAACAGACAGACAGATTGACAGAGAGAGAGAGAGAGAGAGAGAGAGAGAGAGAAACAGACAGACAGACAGATTGACAGATAAACAGACAGATAAATTAGATATATAATAACACCATTACATGTGTGCACGGGAATATTACATCATAAATCAACAGCCACAGATCCGCTTGTATAATAACAAATAGAAGGGGGTCCATGAACTTTGGTGGGGGACTAGTATATAATTAGGTCACTATCGCGGCCCAGCTCACTCACTCACTCACTCACTATTATGGCACCCTTCTCCCTCAGCTTTAGTCCCATTAGTTTTGACATTTTAAGAACTTCGCCCCATTAGTTTGGCGATTTTAAGAACTTTTGTCCCATTATTTTCGCGATTTCAAGACCTTTGGTGCCATTTAGGTGTCGAATGTATCCTGGCGAGTGATAGCGAACCAACTGAGATTTAGAATGAACCGGTCTTCCGCAGAAAGGTCTTAAAATTGACAACGAAATGGGGCGAAAGGTGTTAAAATCGCCAAACTAATGAGCCAAACGTCTTAAAATCTAAAAACCAATGGGGCTAAACACGAGGGAGAAGGGGAACCAGAAAAACCGGCTCATCTCCCCTTTCAACGAGTTACGGCCTAGCTACTTGAAAAAGGGTATATATATATATGATGTTAGACAAAGAATAGAGATTTCCTCATTTATTGCCGCGCTCTTTTGTTTTGGCGCGGGAGGGACCCTTTCCGTTCGTTTATAGGGTTATGTCATTTATAGAAGCTCTCTTTTGTTTACATTAGGGAGGTGGTACACGTGTCGCTAATGAGGTGAGGGAGGGGTGACCTGTAGCGACATTGGTAGAGCTCTCGATTTCTAACCGGGAGGACCGAGTTCGATTCTCGGCAGGTGGAGATGTTTGGGCAATCTCCTCACAACACTTGCCTCTGTTTAGCCTGACAGTAAAATAGGTTACGCGCCAGGGTGAAAAGGGGTCTACGGATCCTCCGGCCCTTCAACCCTTATACAAAATACAAAAAATAATAAATATTCATGTGAGTGGGCGTGTTTTTTTTTTTTTTTTTTTTTTTTTTTATTCTATATTATTTCATATACTTTGAATTATTATTATTATTATTATTATTATTATTATTATTATTATTATTATTATTATTATTATTATTATTATTATTATTATTTATTATTATTATTATTATTATTATTATTTTTTTTTTTTTTTTTTTTTTTTTTTTTTTGGGGGGGGGGGGGGGGGGGGGGGGAGGGGGGCGAATGGGTCTATTTCAGCATTCTATTTGTTTTGTCATTAGGGATTCATCTGAGGTCCGTTCCCGTCGGGTAGGCCTATATATGTATATGGTATAGCCCAGGGTCCAGAGAGTATATTCTCTGGACCCTGGTATAGCCTATATGTACAGTATATGGTTTAATATCTACGGACATAATAATATTTTGGTGCCTTGAGTTTTTTGTTATGTTAGCCTCTTTGTGGGTTTTAAGGGGGGGGGGGGGGGATTACCTCCTTCTCCCTCACGCTTAGCCCCAATGGTTCTGAAATATTCAGACATCCGCCCCATTAGTTTGGTGGTTATAAGACCGTTCGTGCCATTTAGGGGTTGCTTTGTTTCTGGCGAGCGATAGCGATCTTGCAATTTAAGAGGAAACGGCCTTCGGCCAGGACATATTTCTACCGAAAAATGCACACATTTATCTCGAAGGTGGGTCTTGGGAAAACATATTTAAGATTGATGGAGGTCTAGGGAGGAAACAAAGTACAAAGAATTACTATAAAAATAAACCTATAAATAAAAGTGTATGTATGTGTATGTACGTATGCGTGTGTATGTAAGTATGCGTGTGTATGTAAGTATGCGTGTGGCGTATGTATGTATCTATTTGTTTACCTAATTGTAATATACAGGAGTTGAGTTTTAGGCTCGTATTGTCCCGCTTCCTGAGTTACAATTGTCTTAATTTTGCTTTAAAAATGTGTGAGTGAATGTATGTGTGCGTGTATGTATATGAGCTTGTGAATCTGTGTATAAACGGTCGCGCAAATAAGTCATGTCTCAGCTGTCATTACGTTTGGCTTGCTTTGTGCTGTATTAATGTCTGTCAGATGTTTAATAGGATGTTGAATATATACAGTATATATATATAAATTAGATAGATAGATACACACACACACACACACACACACACACACACACACACACACACACACACACACACACACACACACACACACACACACACACACACACACACACACACACACACACACACTACACACACACACACACACACACACACACACTACACATACCCACACACACACTACACACACACACACACACACACACACACACACACACACACACACACACACACACAACACACATTGCATCATGAGCATATCGTGTACTAAAGTCCACACAGAATACACCAAACCCCGCAAGCTCCCACAACACCCCCCACCCCTCAGTATAACAAAAGATCCACGTACAATAACAAAGGCATACCCACACAAAGACAACATAACGCAGCACGGGACAAATGAAATGGATACAATGATATACAAAATGTTAGGGAGAAGTTTGAAGCGAAATATTGTTGTTGTTGTTGTTGTTGTTCCCTAAGCTGCCTGGCCGAACAGCCCCGAGTCCCTGAGAAAGGTCATGGCCACGATCGGGATTTCCCACAGAGCTCTCATTGAGTGTAGATTGTGTTGTTGGCGTAAATGGTTGTGTGAAATGCAGTCTTCTATGATGTGTTTAATGGTATGGGGTGCTGTGTTACATCCCGGGCAGGCGTCGACAACGGAGTCATCCAGTCTCTTCTGATAGCTCAGGAGAGCTGGATGGTGTCCGCATCTCAGCCTGGCCAGGTGGACTCTGTCCTCGCGAGGAAGGGATGATTCGGAAGGATGGATTTCGGGAGGTCGTGCATGCAGCTGCGTGTTGTCTGTGAGTGAGTGGATGGATCGGTGAGAGATATGAGTATGGATGTGCTTCTGGAAGTTGGTTCGGGGTGGGCAGGGAGGGAGAGAGGACAATAATTGTGTGTGATACCGTGTGCTGGGTGTTGTTTTGATATTTCTTGGTGTCTGTGGGTGTGTTGCCATGTAGTTTAGTGGGTGGTCTTGGTTCGTGGAGGCTGCTGCCAGGAATTGAGTGCCTCTCATGTCCAGATGGTCTTTGATTTTGAGGATTTTGGTTTCTTGATGTAGGTGATCTGTGGGTGCAGTAGCTGTGCAGCCTGTAATGATCTTCAGGGCTTTGTTTTGAATAGTCTGTAAGGTCTTATGATGTGTTTCAGCTAGGTTAGAAGCCCAGGCTGGGCTTGCGTATTCCATCACTGATCTTATGTATTGTTTATATACTGTGGTGGTAGTTTCTTTGTTGTGTCCAAATTTTGTGTGAGCAAGTGACCTGAGGGCGTTAAGTCTGGGTGTCAGTTTCTTTTTAATGTTTGTGGTGTGCTGTTTGAATGTCATATGAGTATCATATGTTACTCCTAGGATTTTGGGTGTGTGTGTATGTGTTAGGGGTGTGTTGTTTATGGTGAGTTGAGGGATGTATTCGTGTTCTCCTGTCCAACTTGTGAGCAGGGTTGCGGTGGATTTGGCTGGGGCTAGATTAAGTCTGTTTGTAGTGCACCAGCCATGTAGTGTGTTGAGATAGGGTTGAAGGAGATCTGTTGCTCTTTTTGGGGCATGGTGTGTGCATGTGAGTGTTATGTCATCTGCATAGGAGGCTAAGTTTATTTGGGGCGTATTGGGTGTAGTTATATCGTGCATGTACAGATTGAAGAGTGCGAAATATTGTTGTGTGGAGTAATGATAACAAAGCAAAGTGAAAACAGAACATACCAAAGTATAGAAGGAAATTGTCTAAAGCAAAGGAAAGTTGACGTATATATATATATATATATACCGGTATATATATATATATATATATATATATATATATATATATATATATATATATATATATATATATATATATATATATATATATATATATATATATATATATATATATATATATATAGATAAATGTGTACATTTTTCGGTATAAAAATTTCTCGGCCGAAGGCCGATTCCTTCTAAAATTACAGGCTCGCTATCGCTAGCCAGGAAAAAATGGACACCGAAATGGCACGACAGGTCTTAATATTGACAAAGCAATGGGGTGCAAGGTCTCAAAATCGCCAAACTAATGGAACGGACGTCTTAAAATCTTAAAATCAATATGCTAAACCTGAGGGAGAAGGGGGTGCAGAACAAGCGACTAGTGCCCCCTTTTAACGTTTCGGGCTAGTACACAGAACCCAAACGTACGAGAAATACATTATTCAAGCGTGTTCCTGTGTGTCACTACCACCCATTTTGATCACAGTTAAGGGGAGGTTTCTAGTTTGTTTCCTACTCCTCCAGCAATCTTAAAATTTCACCCCTTTGACCCCCTTTCAAGATAAATTTGTACATTTTTCGGTAGAAAAATGTCCCGGTCGAAGACCGGTTACTCTTAAATTACAGGCTCGCTATCGTTCGCCAGGATAACATCGACACCTAAATGGCACGAAAGGTCTTAAAATTGACAGAATGGGGCGGAAATTCTTAAAATCACCAAACTAATAGAGCAAACGTCTTAAAATCTCAAAAGCAATGGGGCTAGACATGAGGGAGAAAGGGGTCAAGAAAAAAGTCCCTCAAGTGGATATCTCCTCTTAACCCTTTAAGAAGGGATGGGCGTATTTATTGGCTCATTTATATATCTTTTTCATCATTTTTGTTTAGTTTCGGGTTGGCATGAAGTACAACGGAACCACACATACACACACATACTCTCTCTCTCTCTCTCTCACACACATACACACACACGTATACACACACACACCCTGAAGCCCCCTCCCTAGTTATTGCGGCACAGTTATTCCTTGATCGATATTGTAACACCAAGTCAGTCACGCTTAGAACCTCGCAGTGACGAGCAGACGGAGAAATGAGAATAATTACACCATTCTGAAAAGCACGTCATGTAGGAGAGGAAGGAGAGGGGAGGATGGGGAGGAGTGGTGAGCTACGGGGAGGGAGGGGAGGGAGGGGAAGGATGGGGAGGAGTGGTGAGCTACGGGGAGGGAGGGGAAGGATGGGGAGGAGTAGTGAGCTAGGGGGCGGGGAAGGTTGGGGAGGGGTAGTGAGCTAGGAGGAGGGAAGGGGAGGATGGAGATGGGTAGTGAGAGAGGGGGAGGGTGGGTAGGAGTAGTGAGGGAGGGGGAGGATGGGGAGAGGTAGGGTTGGGGAAGGAAAGAGGGGTATGAACTTGTATAGCCACTTCAGCCGTGATTAAAGGCAGCTGCGCATTTATATATATACACAGCACATTATTAGTTCTACTAAATACACTCCTTAGCTGTTGAGGTTGGTGACGGTAATGATGATAATGATGACTATAGTGATGATGATGATGATATTGATGACGACAATGAAGATGATGTTGAAGAGGATGACGATAATTATGATGATACTGATAATGATGATCAAAATGCGATTGGTACAGTAATATGAGATCAATCACGGTAGGAAACAAGTGACATCGGGGAAAATTAAATTCCATGGCCAGAAACTACGACAGGTTCAGGTTGCGCTCAGTGTTCCCGTCTGGTTACGTCACGCTCCACCGACCAATCACCAGAGGTCTTCCTGAGCGGGGTGTGGTAGCCGCCCCGTGAATGGCTTAACATCCGGCGGGCTTTGCAAGGCGGCTAGGGATTGGCTAACAGGCGTTGGTGAAATGACAAAGGCTATTATTGTTCTCGCACTGACGATCCCAACTTCATTTAAGGGCGATTATAAACAGAAAAAGCCTAGGATTTTCGACTTTACGGTATGGGGTGAAAATGGTTGGGATTTTCGACTTTACGGAGGGTGGAAGTGGGATATAAGGGCGAGTTTGAGGGCTTTAGGAGTAGGAATTTCGACCCTACACGCAGATTGTTCTCTCGGGGGTTGTTCACTCATGCTCTTTGTTGCATCTCGTGTAAATGGTGCGCGCTGGGAGGCTGGGGGACAGTTGGGATGCTGGTGTCGTAGAGGCAACATCGGCTGGTGGGGAAGGACTAAAGTTTCGTACGGGAAGACTCACAAGGGGCGTTATATCATTCAGGCAACTCGTACTTCCTTAGAACCTCGAGCGGAAGTCAATCAGCTGCTATCTACTTACTACTTACACCACCAATCGTCTCCTGGCATCAGTAATCAACCGCAATCGTCTGATAACCTCAATAATCAACTTGTATTGTCAAGTGCCTCATCAACTCGGAGGAAAAATCGAGGATAGTGACCCTTCACTCTCTCTCTCTCTCTCTCTCCGTTTTTATCGCTATCTTTCTATCAGCTAACCTCCCTCTATTTTCTTCATTATCTACCTGTATTAATTTTGTTTTCCTTGTTCAGTCTATAGCCTTTCATCCCAGCAATCATTACATACCATATTTAATTGTACCGATATTATACTCTTGATTCTTGCATTATATAAAATAGATACTCGTTTAATCCTCTCTCAACACTTACTCAATCCCGTCAACTAAATTCGCCCAAACCTATATACTACTGCTAAATAGACAACTTTATCCATAACATTAATTCTACAGTTCCTTTTTATTCAAACTGTCATTCCATTTTCATCTCTCTTTATCGTTTAGCCCAAGGCGTTTCATAAAATTTAATAGATTTTCTAAAGTTCATCCATTCCCATTATCACCCATCCCCCGACTCCACATAATCATTGGTATTCATTGTTCATCAACGCTTCTTCACACCTCTACCCATACTAGTTTCATCCACTCAACCTATTCCCATCTGTCCCTCTATCTATTCCATCATCCACGTATTCCATCCGTCCTACTACCCCTGTCTCGACCCCAACCAACGAATATCATATATTCATCTCTATCCCTAAATCAATCACTCGAAATATCTCAATTCCAGTCCTGTCCACCTATACCACTCCCTCCACCTATCCCACCAACCCTCCTGCCCCCACATAAACCACTCCCATATACCCTCCCCCCCCCCCCACACAATCCCACGCCCCTTCTACCTAAACCATTCCCCTTCCACCTCTCCCACATACCTCCTCCTACTCTGCTCCCACATAAACCCACATATCCTACATACCCTTCCACCTCTCCTTCATACCCTCCTGCCCCCCTACCCCTACAAAATTAATAACCACTACCCTACCATAAACCACGCCTCTCCAACCTAACCCACTCCCCATCTACCTAACCCACCCCCCACATACCTAAACCCCGCCCCTCCCACCCAACCCAGTCCCCTACTACCAAGCCCACCCCTTCCCTACCAACCCTCTCCCCTGCCCCCCACCAACACCCCAGTAACCCAGTGAGCTACCATGCCTGAGCCCCCCCTGTGCCCCCTTCGCCAGGTATAGCAGTAATAGTGAAGATGGTGATGCGTCCCTTCAGAGGTACCCCCAGTATGTTTAACGCCGTGGCTATCGTCTCTGCGCTTCACCTCCTCTCGGAAGGTAAGATCTTTGTTTATCTTTTGGTGTTGGGTGTATGTAGGCATTTATTGCTATCTATTTATTTGGATTTATTGTTATTATTTGTAGTATTAGTAGTATTATGTTTATTATTAGTTGTATTGATATTACCATTATTATTATTATTATTATTATTATTATTATTATCATTAGTAATAGTAGTCGTAGTACTAGTATGCTATTTTATCATTATCATTAATATTATTATTATTATTATTATTATTATTATTATTATTATTATTATTATTATTATTTGCATTTAACATATTTTACACTGTGTCTGTAGGCTTGAATTACTGTTCGGACCATTTAGAGATTATAATTTCTCATATTTACAGTAAGTATTTGATACATATTTTGTTAGGGATGCATCATGGATAAATGTTGCGTGAATCGATAATTTACGACATTATAGAGTTATCGGTGCTGAGGTACTTCACACACATAGAACTTTAGGGCCAGATTTCCACTTGAGGGATTTTTTTCTGGACCCCTTTCTCCATCATGTTTAGCCCCATTTATTTTGAGATATTAAGACGTTCGCCACATTAGTTTGGCGAATGTATGTACTTTTGCCTATTTCTGTCAATTTTAAGACCTTCGTGCCATTTAGGTGTCGATGTTTGTTTTCCTGCCGAGCGATAGCAAGCTAGAATACAATAATACAAAAGAGACGTCGCCGGTACAGAGAGGGTTAAATCAGTATCATAATTATTATGAAGGTATTTATGAATATAGACAAATTGACCCCATCTCCTCTTAATATAGACAAATTGACCCCATCTCCTCTTAATATAGACAAATTGACCCCATCTCCTCTTAATATAGACAAATTGACCCCATCTCCTCTTAATATAGACAAATTGACCCATCTCCTCTTAATATAGACAAATTGACCCATTTCCTCTTAATATAGACAAATTGACCCATCTCCTCTTAATATAGACAAATTGACCCATTTCCTCTTAATATAGACAAATTGACCCATTTCCTCTCAATATAGACAAATTGACCCATCTCCTCTTAATATAGACAAATTGACCCATTTCCTCTTAATATAGACAAATTGACCCATCTCCTCTTAATATAGACAAATTGACCCATTTCCTCTCAATATAGACAAATTGACCCATCTCCTCTTAATATAGACAAATTGACCCATTTCCTCTCAATATAGACAAATTGACCCATCTCCTCTTAATATAGACAAATTGACCCATTTCCTCTTAATATAGACAAATTGACCCATCTCCTCTTAATATAGACAAATTGACCCATCTCCTCTTAATAAGATGGTGAGACTTACGAACGACAGGAGGCAACCGTACCGTACCACCTCTCCGCTAACGGGCCCCCATCGGGGTATTTCCGGTGTTTCATTCAATAGACACGTAGTTAATTTGGGGGCGTGATTGTCCGCCGGGGGGGGGGGGGGGGGGGCCCCCCCCTGATTCCCCCAAATCCCACTTTCACTACCCGGGAAGGTCACAGATCGTACAGTTGACATAAAGTAGGTCGGTGCAATACAAGACATGACTACAGCGGAACAGATTTTGTAAACAGTCAATGATTGTATGTAGGGAAGCAATGTCAGGTTGTCGAACGAAAGCCGAGTCCATTCGCGGGGTGAAAGGTCTTAAAATGTCAAAACTAATGTTCAGGCCCCCTGCCACCCCTGCGGGAAAAAAAAAATATATCCTCCCCTCCTGTACAATCCCCCTCACTACCCCCCCCCCCCCCCCTCCCCCCATCAGTCATAAAGTTAATGGTGTGTATAGTGTAGTGTGGGCAACCTCTTACTTTCTACACTCG
Organism: Paralithodes platypus; assembly: GCA_032716605.1. Lineage (NCBI taxonomy): Eukaryota > Metazoa > Arthropoda > Malacostraca > Decapoda > Lithodidae > Paralithodes > Paralithodes platypus. The sequence goes on from CM064501.1 coordinate 40,595,247, forward strand.
ACCCTCATATTTCATCTACCTCATTCTTACCTCATTCTTACCTCATTCTTACTTCATTCTTACCTCATTCTTACTTCATTCTTACCTCATTCTTACCTCATTCTTACTTCATTCTTACTTCATTCTTACCTCATTCTTACCTCATTCTTACTTCATTCTTACCTCATTCTTACCTCATTCTTACTTCATTCTTACTTCATTCTTACCTCATTCTTACCTTACGTGGGCTGAGGGCATGCCAGGGAATCCTTATGTGTGAGGCGCAGATTATTTAGAATGGCTCAAATACCTCATGCAGACACTGACACTCACTCTCTCTCACTCTTATTGCAAGTGACTTAAGTCAAGTGTTCAAAATCATCAAAGGCATCGACAATATGAACTGTAGTAAGTACTTCACTATCGACCAATCTAATTACACGCGGGGAAACGGTTGCAAAATTATTGGTAAATCTTTTAACTCACACGAATCTAAGAATTTCTTCTTCAATCGAGTTGTCAACTTGTGGAATGGGCTTCCCCGAGACGTTATAGACTGCAGCACCGTTGATTCATTTAAACTCCGCCTAGACAAATATCTCGCATCAAACCCGCGACTGACTGCGTTTGTAAATGAATAACTTTATGTTGTCCTCCCCTCAGTTACTAACCCATCTGTCCCCTACTAACTTCCTAGTCCTGCCACGGACATTAGTTCCAGGGCAGTGGTTCCCTTTCCAATGTTCCCTTACCCACTCTAAGCCACTGTTTGGACACATGATCCTCAGTGTTAAGGGGACAAGCAGCCTAGAAGGGTCACTAGACCTATTGTTGCTTGATTTCCTTTGTACTCCTTTGTACTCCTTTGTACTCTCACTCTTTCTCTCTCTCTCTCTCTCTCTCTCTCTCTCTCTCTCTCTCACAAAGAGGAGTATTTTCCTTTCCAATTGTCCATTACCCACTCCAAACCATTTTTGAACACTGAGTAGCGGTGATTTAAAGGGCAATCAACATCGAGGGGTCGCTAGACTTGTTGTTGCTTGATTTCCTTTGCACTTCTTTGTACTTGTACTCCTTTGTACAAAGAGAGAGAGAAAAGAGAGATTTACATAGATTTACATATATACACTGACCACACGTTACGATCCCAGCGAGGTGGTCAGAACTTAATTCTAGTAGAGATAGCTAACCCGAGAGTAAGGTACAGTGGAAGGAAAGGATAGCAAAGAAGAAGAAGAGAGAGAGAGAGAGAGAGAGAGAGAGAGAGAAAGAGAGAGAGAGAGAGAGAGAGAGAGAGAGAGAGAGAGAGAGAGAGAGAGAGAGAGAGAGAGAGAGAGAGAGAGAGAGAGAGAGAGAGAGAGAGAGAGAGAGATACAAATACGTGAAACTAATAATCGCTAATTAAAACAGCCCCACCCATCTCTCCCACACACCCGTTTCCGAGAGTACCAAACAACCCCGGTAATTAAAATACTTCCATCCCTCCGCCCAACTTCCCACTTGCTTATTAAGGGGGGATGGGCCGGTTTTCTGGACCACTTTCTCCCTCAAGTTTAGCCCCATTAGTTAGTCGATTTTAAGACCTTTCGCCCCATTTCGTCGTCAATAGTTAGACCTTTCGTGCTATTTAGGTGTCGATGTTTTCCCTGGCGAACGATAGTGAGCCTGTAATGTTGGAAGAACCGGCCTTCGATATTAATCTAGAAGGGGGATCTAATGGATGTTTTTTTTTTTTTCTATTTGATGGAGGTCTAGGGAGGAAACTAGAAAAATAATGAATACATGCAAAAATCGCCCAACAAGTGAACCATCCCCCCTTAACCCTTTCAGTACCGGTGCCGTCCTCTTAACTTTATTATGGCTACTATTAGACGATTTTATTCAGTTTAAAGAAGGCCTCCAGCAATAAGGTGTTGCGTACACTAATTGGACCACTGCGTACGCTTTGGCTATATAGTCAACCATATATTAGTTTCTCACATCTATATTAAAGGCACTTTCCGTCTGGCTGTCTGTTTGTTTACGAACTACTCCCTCAGTTTTCAAGATGGAGAGCCCATACTTGGCATGCATAGTAAGGGGGTGCCAGAATAGGTTTTAAGCGACGGAGACACCCCCCCCCCCCCCCCAAGATTACCAGCCCATAAATCGATTTTCCCCCAGGCAGCGCCGGGTACCTCAGCTAGTTCCCCTATACATATCCTCATTAGTCAACATCTGGCAGACATTATTACATTGGCAGGGCGAGGTAGGAATAACAGCAGGACTAATTTCCCCGCATGTCAACTCTTATTGTATTAAAATTAATCATTTATTTTGTATCAGACACGAAAATGGTGTTTGTTCTCTGCTTTCCCAAGTATACAATACTTTGGGTCGTGATCATTAAGTTGTGCATTCAATCGTGTTAGTTAATTAATGTATTGTTAAACTAGAAGCGTGGATGGGTTATTATATATAAGTGAATGGCTGTTAAGGGGAGGTTTATAGTTTGTTTTCTACTCCTACAGCAATCTTAAAATGTCACCCCCTTGACCCTCTTTCAAGATAAAATTTTACATTTTTCGGTAGAAAAATTTCCCGGCTGAAAGCCGGTTCCTCTTATATTGCAGGCTCGCTATCGCTCGCCAGGATAAAATCGACACCTAAATGGCACGAAAGGTCTTAAAATTGACAGAAATGGGTCGAAAGTTCTTAAAATCGTCAAAATAATGGGGAGAACGTCTTAAAATTAGAAAAGCAATGGGGTTAAACATGAGGGAGAAAGGAGTCGAGAAAAAAATCCCTCAAGTGAAGATCTCCCCTTAAACTTGTAG
>CM064501.1:40603041-40858836 GCA_032716605.1 Paralithodes platypus
CAAAATAAGGACATGTTTGTTTCAAATGTGTCTCTGCAATTACAAAAGCAAACGATGGGTGTGCAAAAGTGTCCTAAATGTGAAAGGGAGAGTTAGAAATGAGAGCAAAAATGTGAAATGGAGAGTTAGAAATGAGAGCAAAAATGTGAAATGGAGAGTTAGAAATTAGGGCAAAAATGTGAAATGGAGAGTTAGAAATTAGGGCAAAAATGTGAAATGGAGAGTTAGAAATTAGGGCAAAAATGTGAAATGGAGAGTTAGAAATCAGAGCAAAAATGTGAAATGGAGTTAGAAATTAGAGCAAAAATGTGAAATGGAGTTAGAAATGAGAGCAAAAATATGAAATGGAGTTAGAAATTAGGGCAAAAATGTGAAATGGAGTTAGAAATGAGAGCAAAAATGTGAAATGGAGTTAGAAATTAGAGCAAAAATGTGAAATGAGAGCAAGGGAGAGTTAGTGAAAGTATATCCGAGTTGAGAGAATGGTATAACGAGGAAGTGTAAACAATGCAGTGATGACAGGTGTATTGTAAACAATGTAGCGATGATGACAGGTGAACAGTAAACAATAGTAAAGGGGGAGGTAGCCTACACGTCATATATAGCAACTAAAAAATAACGGTCAAATTTTTAGGAGTCGTGTTCTCATTCCGCATTATTTATTTTTTTACCGGCCGTTGTGTGTGTGTGTGTGTGTGTGTGTGTGTGTGTGTGTGTGTGTGTGTGTGTGTGTGTGTGTGTGTGTGTGTGTGTGTGTGTGTGTTACAAGGAGCTACAAAGAATTTATAGTATCTCAAATATTTCGTAGTCCATTACAGGAAGATGGCTCAGATGAAAATCGACACCTGAATGGGGTGAAGCGTCTTAACATCTGCAAACTAATGGTATGAAACGTCTTAATATATCCAAACTAATGGGGTGAAACGTCTTAAAATCTCCAAAGTAACGTAACGAAACAGGTGATGTCCAAAAATCCCCCCCCCCCCCCCACGGATCAAACCATCTTTTCAGCTGTACTTTCCAGCCCTGGTTGCGTGTAGTATTCGCATGGAGGGTGAACAGGTACTTTATAATCTAGGACCTAGGTTATCAAACAAGCCTGCATATGACGCGACAGATAGGTGAGACCCTATACTAACAGAGATCGGCCAACCTCCGCCATCTTGGGTCCATTCATATGCTGACGACTCTACCTTACACTATTCAACTAGGCTAGTTTTCCAGAACGCCCCAGCAAGCAATCCCTCAAAAACAAACTTGATGAAGCCATAGAACACTTATCTTCTGATCTAACTACCATTTCCAATTGAGGCAGAGAAAACCTTGTTGCTTTCAATGCTTTCAAAGCCCAACTTCTCCATTATCTACCCGACAATAACTCCCAGAGGACTATCCCTTATACTTCAACAATACAAAAATCAACCCTTCATCTTCTCTCAGTATTCTCGGTCTCTTTGTCTTCTGATCTCTCTTGGCAAGACCATATTATCAGCCTTGCTAAAACAGTTTCCCAGAAGCTGGGTGTGCTCAACCGCCTCAAGGGGTTCTTTACCCATGAACAGCTTCTTGCTCTGCACAGGGGCACAGTGCGTCCTTGGATTAAGTATTGTTTACATATGTGGGGAGGACTTCTAGAAAAAGTAGAAACCAAATTTTTTGTCTCACTGACTCACCGATTCTCTGCAATCTCTCTCTTCACCGCAATGTTGCATCTCTCTCACTATTCTATCGCTATTACAATAATCAGTGTGCCTCCGAGCTCTCTCAGTGTAGGCCTATACCACCTCCTCTAAGTATGGTACGCATTACCCGTCTTGCAACACAATCCCACCCCTCCTCAGTGCAACTCTCCAACCCAAGAGTGAAACGATACTCCCAATCTTTCTTCTATTCAGCAGCTGAGCTCTGGAACTCTCTCTGAATCCATCTTTCCCTCATCCTATGACTTAAATTGCTTCAAATGCCGTGTATCCAGACATTTTGGCTCGAACATTCATTGATTTTGGCCCTGTCATTATTTCAACTCTGGGGGAGGCACTTGGTACAGGCAGTTTTGACTTTTGTCTCCCTCATCCACATAGAACAAAAAATAAAACTAAGAACTGCGTCATACAAATGCACAAACTAAGAACTGCGTCATACAAATGCACAAACTAAGAACTGCGTCATACAAATGCACAAATTAGCTTGAAGGGGGTTTGGGTGGGCATTTTTTTAGTTTGACGGAAGTCTGGGAAGGCGTTTTTGTTAGCCTAGGGGACAATAATGGCAAAAACAAGCGAAATCCTCAATAATAATAACCAACAAGACGTCGGACCAGACAGTGTTGAGACACAAGACGTCGGACCAGACAGTGTTGAGACAAGACGTCGGACCAGATAGTGTTGAGACACATGTCTCATAGTCCAAGACTATAACTTTGTAGAGTAACTTCTATAATACAACTAGAGAGGCACTCGGGAGAGCACATGCCTATGCTGGCGGAGGTATGCGCTTAACCGATCGCCTCCTAAATGGCATCACTTGAATAACTTTATTTTATCCCCCCCTCAGTTACTAACCCATCTGTCCTCTACTAACTTCCTAATCCTGCCACGGACATTAGTTCCAGGGCAGTAATTCCCTTTCCAATGTTCCCTTACCCACTCTAAACCACTGTTTGGACACTTGATCCTCAGTGTTTTGGAGGACAAGTAACCTAGAAGGGTCACTAGATCTGTTGTTGCTTGATTTCCTTTGTACTCCTTTGTACTTCTTCCTTGGCGCATACAGTATTTGCCTACCAAATGTAGTGATAATCGAGTAAAATTAACAGGCAAGAGTATGTTACACTAGTTCTTGCCTGTAACCCGTGACGCGAGCAGTACTACAATATATAAATCCTCGTATATAAAGTCATATCAGCAGCGCCATCAGTGACATAGCGGCCGGGACACGAACTAACTCTTTTGTCCAGGTCGGAAGCGTTGAGAGATAGAGAGAGAGAGAGGGAGGGGAGTCAGTGCTGCTCAGCACATCATAACCCACCGTTATATCCGGTACAGGTTTATCTTTTAACCCCTTCTGTACCGGTGACATTCTTTTCATTATATTTGGCAACTATTAGACATTTTAATTCAGCTTAGGAAGCATGTCTACCAATTAAAAAGCTACAGACTATCTCAATGTAATTTTTTAGCTACTATGTAGCCTTCCTAAGCTTCATAAAATCGTCTAAATATAGCCAGAAGACAATTAAAAAGACGTTGCCGGTACAGAAGGGGTTAACATTGATGTATGAATAATGTTATTACTATTAGTTTACTATTTTGTAATTCATTTTATACCCTCAGACCTCCTTCAAGCTAAGAAAAATACATCCACAGACCCCCTACAACTAAAATACATCCACAGACCCCCTACAACTAAAATACATCCACAGACCCCCTACAACTAAAATACATCCACAGACCCCCTACAACTAAAATACATCCACAGACCCCCTACAACTAAAATACATCCACAGACCCCCTACAACTAAAATACATCCACAGACCCCTACAACTAAAATACATCCACAGACCCCCTACAACTAAAATACATCCACAGACCCCCTACAACTAAAATACAATAAATGAATTAATAAATATTGATGCCCTACATCCGAACCCTCCCCCCCCCCCCCCCCCATTCAAGCTAAGGTAAATAACTGGCCCAAGAACTCCGCTTAAGCTAATTTTGTAAATATGGTAATCGTCACGCTAGTGGGAAAAAAAAAAACATCTTAAAATCGACAAACTAATGTGGAGAATCAAGGGATTGACGAGAGAGAGGGAGAGAGAGAGAGAGCGTAAGGTATGTCTGTAATTGAAAATAAACTCCACTTCACACACAGATTCCAGAGAGAGAGAGAGAGAGAGAGATCCTATACACACACACTCACACCGTTATATCCGGCCCGTATAATGGCCTTTAATATATGGCTGTGTTGTTTTTGTGTAGGCTCTTTAAAACACTATTACGCCAACATTAATTCATAGAGGTGTATGCGTTATATGGGGCCTTTGTTTTATCCCTACCCCACCCCCCCCCCTCTCTCTCTCTCTCTCTCTCTCTCTCTCTCTCTTCTAAACACTATTACGCCAACATTAATTCATAAAGGTGTGTGTGTGTGTGTGTGTTATATGGGACCTTACTGTGAGATATACTTAATCTTAATGACTCCCGTGCTTGGTTGGGTTTGAATTAAATTAAATCAATTTCGGCCCGAGTTGCGTGGGGGTACATATTAGCATCCCTGTATGGTATCCTGGAATATGGATCCTACGGCTTGTGTATGAATTGAAATACATTCTCCAAGAAGGATTTCCCTTCTCCATAATATAAACAAGGGATACAAAAAAAAAAAAAATAAGTATCCTTTATCACGCCGTGGTAGTTGGTTAAAGCATGGACAATCGTCCTGACTGTCGGTCAGGTTCGAGCCCCACTAAGAGCGCGAAAATATTTAGTACGGTAGTTCACTAGTATTTGTGAGATATAGCCTACTCAATAGCCTATATAGGTAAACATTTTGATTATTTTAGCCAGTTTTTTAGTTTTTTTACCTAAAACACTGGTGTTACTGTATATTTTCTAGAAGAATATTATGGCAAAAACCTATAAATCAGTAATATCATGACTTATTGTCATCATCATATATATTACCAGCAGGGTCAAATAACAGCAGTCAAATTAGACGCGAATGTAACTGCGAGCGTGCGACTATGTGAACATTTTGTGTTGTTTTGTCCCGTTTATCAAGGTATTAGAAATAAGAGTGATCTTTTTTATACAGCCTTATACAGAAAAAGCATTAGGCTAAGTGAACTTATATTTTAAAAAGAAGAAAGGAGACTTAGGAGAGAAGTTAAAAGAATCGGTGCGATTTTACTATAGGGGCACGCATTTGACAGGTACTGTACCACCAAGGATTTAATACAGAATTGTTTTCGATTTCCACGCATCCAACACCAAGCTAGGCTACACCCTTTTCTGGTGTAGCCTACGAACCACTATAAAAACAATGGGGACTTTAATATTAATAATATAAGACGATATATAAAGATAACTCGGTGGAAAAATTGCGTTCCCGGGAGTAGCCTAACGTCCATCGTTTGTTGACATAGGGCTCGAGGTTATAGTAGGCTACTTCGCGCATCTAACTAATTTCCCAATATTGGCGGTTCAATTAAAATTTAGGCCGCGGGATACAGTATGTGTTGAGGGGATGCTTCCCCCCCTATTGTCATCATCATATACATTGCCAGCAGGGGGGCAAAAACACAACCGCAAACGTAATTAACGTCGAATGTCGTGTCAACAGACCGAGGATCGGAAGAGGCGGTAAACTCCCGATTTTCGGCCCAAACGCGCTTCTTTATTCTCGTGGAAAACCACATTAAAATTTAAAATCCTTATTAAATCGTGTCTAGGCCTATTAGTATATCAGACCAAAAAAGGGTGTAGGTTGTTGATGGAGGTGTGGAAACCTAAATTAAATCTAATAAGTGGTTCCATGTCAGTAGAACCAGTGCCACTTCAACCAGTGCCACTTTAACCAGTGCTAATTCAACCAGTGGCCACTTCAACCAGTGACCACTTCAACTGGCTGGTCTATCAGAGTGAGACTTGAGCGATCTCTGCCATACCCATAGCTTACTCTGACTGTTCCTTTTACTTATATATTTTCTAGATCTCAAGTGACGGCATCTTTTCCGTGGATTGACCTCCCAATCTACCAAGATTGGAAGCCAAAGCGTCACATTTTTCCTTTGCCCCTCATCTTTCTCTTCATAATTGCTGAGGGGCACAGGGCCCTGGGTGGGGCTTTGGTTTCCCGGGCGTTTCCGCACCCTCCTCAGCTCCCCGCCATGGAGTGGCTTCGGTCACCCAGGCTTTATTGTGGTCCGCAGGGAGGGTTCTGTGGGGGCACTTGGCTATGGCCTTGGCCTTGCTCAGGGCCTTGGGGCTGTTCGGCCAGGCAGCTTGGGGAACAACAACAACAACAACCAGTGACCATTTCAACCAGTGACCATTTTAACCAGTAACCTAACCTAACCTAACCTAACCTACTGGTTAAAATGGTCACTGGTTGAGTTAGCACTGGTTAAAGTGGCACTGGTTCAACTGACCTGTCACCCTAATAAGTACGTGGTGGTAGGCCTACCTGTCAAATGCGTGCCCCTTTAGTAAAATTCTACCAAAGGATCATACAAGAACTCTGGGAAAAAAAAATATGCTAAATAAAAGAGCTCAAACACAGACAAATTAAAGTGAACAATAGGGGAGACCGTAGCAAAGGTTTAACCCCGAACAAGCACCGAACCGAACCGTAAACAAAGCGGACGGTACGCCTGCTAACACAACTCTTACCAAAGATCCTAATACTGTAGGCCTACTTCTCTCGATCATATTACCAACCCGTCATTTCCATGCACAACCCCTGTACATTATGCTGCCCAAGAGCAGCGATTCTAAAGGCCTGTTAAGCATGAACACAGGCAAACCAAACACTTTGGATTATCATCTTTGGCTATAGCCTAGGCTACTTACCTTGGGGGGGGGGGGGGGAAGCTGTTTATGCGAAGCCAGGTATTTATCAGCACGTTTGATGATAAACTTGATCATATTTAGCACTCAGCAGTATATTAGCTTAGCAAATTATGTGTTTCAAGGTATGCCCGGTCACTGTTGTATAAGTAAACAATGTCCTTCCTTCAGCCTCTACTCCTCCCTAACACCGAAGCCCAGGCGAGGCTTCTATGAGTCTGGGACTGGGAGAGAGCGGAGGAATACATGATGCTCACAATGTAGTGCCCTAAATATTATTATTATGAACAGCATTGATGGACATTCTTATATCATAGAATATGTATGCCTAAAGAAATTCACCTTAGGTATTGAGATGATGATACACAGTATATTTGCATTTATATTATACAGTAGTCTACCAGTGCAATGATAGCCTACTGCTAAGTAGGCCTAACTGTGATTTTATTGTTTCATTGTTAATCTACGAATAGGACATTTTTCACGAGGGATTAAATATATAATATATTTCGTATTCAATATGGTTCATGTGAACTTACTGCTAACTAGAATATTCTACACTCGTAATTCATGCATGCGCATTACATTTCCTTGTAGGCCTATACGAACACGGAGAGGAACATAACTTATGTGGGCAACAGTAGTTACTGTTCATGAATTATATAAGTGACTGTACGTGTGGGCAACTGTCCCTCTATTGTTCTACGCAAGGGAATATAAATTAGGTTAACGGCTTAGCGGAAACTATCATAATGTGCGAGTGAAAGTAATTTAGAAAGTATGCTTGTAAAACCTTTTTGAGGGTGTAGTGGACTATAATTCCAGCTTAGTTAGTTAGTTAGTTAAGATAAGACTTCAGAGGCTATCATCCCTTCTGGATTATTAAACCAGCTCACTGTAAGTCAAGAATAGCGTTAGGACTGGAGCCCCTTTTCGAGAACTCCAGTCCCGTAGCGCAGGCCCTCGAAATGAGCTGCGGCGGTCATGTGGAGAACATGCTCACGTGTAAATCTGCTTGACCTGGGTTCAATCCCATCCAAGGCGAACATTTAGTGGGTGTTGTAGTAGCCTACGTCCTGTTATAGCATGTTTCACATTCTCACACCCAGTCGGGGGACACCTCGATGACGTATACAGACTAATAACACATAACAAAGCCACTCCAACAGCTTCCTCTCTCTCCAACACCCCTTCTCCCCTCTCTACACTCTTCAGAAAAATAGGAAAAGTAGAAAGTAGCTACGAGGTGCCATTGTAAAGGCTTATCCCTCATTACCTTCACCTGACCTTACCTGTAAACGGCAAGAGTCACACGAGCGTAGGTTCCCTCAAAAAGATGTCGACGGTACAGAAGGGGTTAACGTCAGAGATATGTGTGGACAGGCGTTTAACACCCGGCCCTTTCACTATTGTCTCACCGTGAGTTATTATTTTATGTGTCGGAAATGTCACCGGTGTTGAGCCTTTCTGTCCGAGGCCATGTGGAACGGATGGTGAGCTGGGGAAGTTTTATTAGTATTATTAATATATTTATTATTATTATTATTATTATTATTATTATTATTATTATTTATATATCTATTTTTTGTTTGTTCTGCCATTTTTTTTTTTTTTTTAACCCATTCAGTACCAGGGACGTCCCTTTCGTCCTGTTCTGGCAACTATTAGACGATTTTATTCAGCTTAGGAAGCCATATTGACGCTTCGAGCCCTCTCAATAAACCTTTTTATTAACTACCACAGATCCTTTCTAAGCTCATTCAGTACCAGGGACGTCCTTTTAATTCTATTCTGGCAACTATTAGACGATTTAATTCGGCTTAGGAAGGACCTCTGGCCATATTAACGCTTCAAACTGTCTCAATAAACCCTTTTTAACTGCCATAGATCCTTTCTAAGCTGGATAATATCGTCTAAATATAGCACTAAATATGGTACTCAAAGGGTCAGCAGGACTTTATAGGCTACCCGCCCTTATAAGATTATTAAGCCAGCATTATAGTCAGGGAGAGAGAAGAGACTGGATCCTCTTTTCGAGAACTCCAGTCCCTTGCTGCTATTGATAGCCATATGCCTTTTATTTTGACAACCGTCAGACGATTGTATTCGGCTTATGAAGAACTAAAGTGAGCCAGAGAAATAGGTGAGACGTGAGACAAAATGACTCCTTTGATTCCTAGGGGTACAGTCGACCTAATAAGTGATATCTCGGCACCAAGTATATTATTATTAATAATTGGCACCAGCAATATCTAAAACTTTCTTCTCAACACAGCCTAAACAAATTACCTTTACTCTGTGTTGAACAGTATGTCCAATGTGTCTTTGTTTCAAGTCCTTCCAAACCAATTATTCTAATATAAAGTTATGACGGGAACATATACAATATAACCTCATCATTTTGTCTTCGAATTATATGGATATAGTTTACTTCACAGAATACATTATTTTGATACTTAACACATTTTCATGATAGTGTTGCACTGGTATTTAGGTTACAACTGGATGCACAAGAAGACAAGTAGGCCTAATGATATTGTTTTTTTGGAAAGATTTGATGATAGTTAAAGATTTGTAATGTGTATAGCAAAGTTGATTGTTGTGTGTGATGGTGTGGTGTAGAATGGCATAATGTGTCCCTGCCCCCACTAACACCCCCACCTCCCCCCCCCCCCCCCCCCCGCACGGCTCCCTTGGCTGACCACACAAGCTTGCCAAGACTGGAGGGCTAGTAGCTGCACCTCACGCCTGCCAGGGCTGTATAGTAGTAGTGTGGGGGCTTAATGCTGGGCCCGCCGCACCAGCAACCTCACGCACACATAATTGTATACACTCACTCACACCTTTAAATACAAACACACACACACATACATATCCGCTGACAGCCTGACAGGATTACACGCATAGGCCAAAAACATTTCCCAAACTTTACTAGACGTATAGATAATTGCAGACATTGATGAATGTACGATAATTCAGAATGAGGTGATGTGTGGCGGGCCTTGGGTGGGCAGAGCACGGCAGTAGTGGCATGTACCCGAGGGCAGCAGGGCAGGGCAGGGTATGGCAGGGTAGGGGGTGGGGCAAGGGCGGCAGTACAGTGTTATGTACCGCAGGAGTGTTGCCAGTGGCTGAGGGCAGTGGGGAGCCCTACGGCATCAACCGCAATGTGGTGGAGGCAGCGGCACGGGCTGGTCTAGGTGGTCCTACGGCTGGTCCAAGGCAGGTTGATTCATACCCGGTACCAGCACTCAACCAGGTCATCACTGAGGCACCGGGGCAGGACGGGGTGGGTCAAGTGGGGGCAACAGTACTGACGCTGCAGATTAACGTGAACACCGAGGCGCCCCTTCCTGACATTGACGGGAGGGAGACTGAAGCTCCAGTGGCGGCGGGTAAGTGGGGCAGGGTGATGCCTCCGAGCCCTCAAACAGCCCACCACCCTGGGTTATGATATTATGTTGCTGCATGACGCCTGTACCACCATCACCAAGACCCCACACACCACCTCCCCTCTTCCTACATTCCCTCCAACCCTCTCCATCTCCCCCACTTGGTGAGCCACACTTCTGGTTCAGCAACAGGTGCATGGATCTCACCCTCTGATGGCATCCCCACACTGCCCCAGTCATCTCCTGCTGCCTCCTCAACTATACCTGGAAGAGGAAAGGAGACCACTGAGCACTTCCCATTCTACAGTACAATTTAGCCTTCCGTCCTGCCTGCGTACTTATATTGCGTTATCTCTATTTCCGTCCTGCCTGCGTGCCTGCCTTGTTATTTCTACCCTCCTGCCTGCTCTAGTGCCTCTCTGCCCCCCCCCCCCCCCCCCACTCCTGCCCCCCTGTGCCTGCCTACCTGCATGATCGGTGTGTGTAGTGTGTCTCTGCATGGTGTGATCAAAACTGTAACTCACCACACGGGCTGTAGCTCTCGACTTGATAATAATGATTGTTGTAGGAGGTATAATATTTTACTTGGCCTCACATTCCTTCTACGATTTTTAATGGCCTCTCTTTCTATTAGCTATATTATTTTCATTTCCCGTAATTTTCTACTATTCGCATTCACCTTCTACTGCATTACCTCTCCTCTTTTATCCTACCAAATGTTCTCACTTAGGCTACCGGTAGGCTACACTTTTACTGCTAGGTAAACACAGGTATCAGGTGTGTCGATACGCCCATTCATTACATCTTGCCGGGAATTGAACCTCAGATACTGGTATGTCTGTTTTGAGCCTAACGTGCCTAACGTGCTAACCATATGGATGACAAGTCCTCATTAACGTCTGAGTGAGGCGGAATACCAAGGGGGACAGAGCTTGTTCAGTACAGTCTATATATAGTCTTTGTCACTTAATGAACTGACTATAGTGAAGTTGGTTTCCTGTTGACCGGATGATGCGAGCAGTATGACATAATATATAGTCAATGTAGTGTGTTCAGTTACCCTGTACTTGTTACGTGACGTGGGTGAGTGTTATGTACTCTACTAGGGCGAAACGTGCTCTCTCACTCTAAACCCGTTATCACACGAACGCTTTTTCCCTCAACATTTATCCTCAACACTGGTCTGGCAGCTTATGAAGTCAACATATACAATATTTCGGTCGCTTAAAATCATCTACCAACCAGTCTAGCTTCCGATACCAGAGCAAAATATTTCAGAAATGTTGCCAGAAAAATTGTGATCATCGAATGTTGACTATAAAAGCTCTCATGTGATACCGGCTTAACTCTCTCTCTCTCCTATATTGTGAACGCGTGTGTTGTACTCAAGTAGTCATACATGTACTAATATTTCCCAGTGTGCTTATAAAAATTATATTATAAGTTTTTAGTCTCTTTCTTGCATTGCGTTTACCTTTTTTATGCATGGTATACGATAGGCGTGTATTTATTTGTAAGGATTTTTTGAAATTTCCGGTCCATATATATTTTCTTTGGAAACTATAATAGTATAAATAAAACAAATGCATGATTTGTTTTATTTTTCCTGTATATATCTGCGTGTGCCTTTAGCAAATTGTTGGTTATTTGGTTGCATATCGCACTACCCTTAACCCTTTCTGTACCAGTGACGTCTGTTGTATTCTATTCTAGCCCCATTTAGACGAATTTATGCAGCTTAGGAAGGATATGTAGTAGCTTAATGGGTTGATTGAGACAGTTCGAAGCCTTACAATTGCTAGAGATCCTTCCTAAACTGAATATAAATCGATTAATAGTAGCCAGACTCAATTACAAGAGACGTCGCTGGTACAGAAGGGCTTAAGGCTTTGACAATATTATCCACATCTAGGAAAATGCGTATATTTGTGTTTTTTAGCGATAAAGCACTATTTTTTTTTTTTTTGTGAAAAGTTGAGTTTGTGTTATTTCAATGGACGTTTTCACTAATTAAACATTTCCTTCTACTGATTTGGGAAGGATCTGCAAGAACCAATGTGTTTAACGAGATATATTTTACACCTTTGATTACTATATGTCATTATTTAAGGGGACAGTGGTTATATTTTTGGATCTATTTATTTATATATAAATTTATTTTTTTAGTTTCCTTCATCAAGCTTTAAAAAACACTCCCTAGACCCCCTTCAAGATAAATGTTTAAATTTTTCGATAGAAAAATATCCCGGCCGAAGGCCGGTTTCTCTTAAAATCGACACCTAAATGGCGCGAAAGGTCTTGATATTGATATGGAAATGATACGAAAGGTTATACGATCGACAAACTAATGGGTCGAACGTCTTAAAATCTGAAAACTAATGGGGGCTAAACATGAGGGAGAAGGGGTTCCAGAAAAACGGTCCATCTCCCCTTAACCCTTTGAGGATCATGACACCTATGACCTGTAATGACCCTATGACCTGTAATGACCCTATGACCTGTAATAACCCTACATATCCCCTACAGCGTCCCTGCCATCCTGCGACAGGGGCCGAGGGGTGGTGCGCTTCGAGAGACTACCGGACACCAGGGTAGACAACAATCCTATACAACCTGATATGGTGAGTTGATGTGTGGTAGTAGTAGTAGTGGTAGTAGTGGTAGTAGTAGTAGTAGTAGTGTCTGATGTTTGTAAAATGTAATGCATGTACAATATTTAATAAAGGAAAACAAAGTAGATGTGTAGTGGTGGTAGTATTAGTAGTAGTATATATTAGTAGTAGTAGAAGTAGTAGAAGTAGAGAGGGACCGAGGGGTGGTGTACTTTGAGAAGTTGCCGGACATAATGTAATAGATATGCGGTAGACAAATAACGTGTTGGTGTGGTAGATACATAGTGTGGAAGTGGGTGTGATAGATAGATAGATAAACAGACAGATAGAGAGTGTGTGTGTGTGTGTGTGTGTGTGTGTGTGTGTGTGTGTGTGTGTGTGTGTGTGTGTGTGTGTGTGTGTGTGTGTGTGTGTGTGTGATAAAGAAATACATATATAAACAGAGAGAGTTCCTGGGTATGTCTGCTTCGATAGGTTACCAGGCACCAGGGTAAACGAAAGCCCTATGCAATCCGATGTGCTCAGTACATTAATGCTAGACAGTCATAGATAGATAAATAGATTGCTATACAGACCACAGATATATAGATAGAGAGTCAGTTTGAGTGTGTCTGCTTCAAAAGGCTTACGGACATGTGAGTGGAGCTTGTTGACATTTGAAGAACCCCAGTGGGAATATACAGTGCATGCACACTATATATATATATATATATATATATATATATATATATATACAGTATATATATATATACAGTATATATCATTAAGGGGAGTAAGGCGTCCGGCAATAGATAGATAGATAGAACTATTAGACGATTGTGGGCTATTCAGTTTAGGAAGGACCTCTAGCAATAATAAGGATTCGATATATCTCAACCAACCCTTTTAACTACTGCGGATCCTTCCTAAGCTGCAAAATATCGTCAAACTAAAGGTAGAATAATATATAACACACGTCGCTGGTACTCAAAGGGATAGAGCCTTGTGAAACGGAAACAACTCCCTCCCCTTAGAGTGAATGACCGGTTGTTCACTAGTGCTTGTCCAGGATCGTTCACTCGCTGTGGGAAATGTACAGTCACTCATAACAAATCGTGGACGTCACCTATTTTTAGTTGCAGAAATATAACCCTATCAATTTCCACACCGATTCCCTAGCCAAGTCCTCCTATTAGGTAGAAATATTAGCTCGATTATTCTAGTCCTTTTTGAGTTATGAGAGGTTATAGGTTACGATTTCTGCCCAACCTAGAATGAACAGACTTTAGTAACAACGCACCCACTTGATTGGATATCGAACACAAACAAGATCATACAACGGTTTATTATCCCAAATGTTTTTGAATTTGGCTTTAAATGTTCAATGATTCAAATGGGTCTAACGGTCCTTATCAATGTTCACTGCTGTTGGTTACACCTTGGCTACACCTGTCCACCTCACCGTCATTAAATTCTCCCTGTCTGTACAAACGGACAGGCTGTCACTTTACCTGTCAGTTACCGACTTATCCTACATATAGACCCACAGTACCAACACTCTCATCATCGTGCTCGAGTATATTTTGGAATTGTACCTTCAGGAAAATATAACGGTTTCATCAGCTCTCTGTTCAATAAAATTCATATGATCCATTATGCTCTAACTACCCTCTTTTGTCAAAGTTCCGAAGTAACAGGCTAACAGCTCGTCCATCAGTGTGCTGGTTTTATGCAAGGAATAATGCCTGTGGGATAAGACCACCTCCAGAATCTTAGCCCAACTCTTCCTCAATATTCGTAGAACCCATATATTTCCTCATGTCCCTCTAATGTTATTTGACTTACTCATATCCTTCTAGTTTATCATCTCCCTCCAACATTAATAACTTCTCTTTCTTACAGTTTCGGAGCAACAGCACGCCCATCGATGTGTTAGCATCTTGCGAGGAACGATGTCTGCGCGACGAGACCAGCTCCCGGACCTTCTCACAAAACTGCACCTTCTTCGACTTCTTCCCCGGCACCAAGATCGACTACTACAACAACAACGGGATTGGCCACACCAAGAGCTCCTGTGAACTGTCGCGACCCTACGATCGCTACAAGACCACCAGCTACCGATACAACGTGGACTGGAGTCATTATCGTGAAGTGTGCTATGCAAGTGAGTTCAGGGATTCTGTTGTATTTTTCTTGCTGGTCAGTGTACAAAGTTATATTGAATTTGGTTACTCGGACCCTAGGAGTGATATCTGGCTGTAGATAACCAAATTCAGCACCACCAAGTATAGTCTATTTTCTTTCAGTATTCTGCAGATCAGTAAATCAAGATTTGGTTGAAATACATTTTCCGTGGATACATTCCCTTGAAGTTTGCTATGACAATGAGTTGGATCAAGTTGATTTTCTGCTAGGATGCCTGATATTGGAACCAGAGTGAAATCGGTGCCATCTGAGATAGCTAATAATTAATGGATAATCTAGTATACACTGTTCATAATACTGTGGATATGTAATTTCAATGTGATAATCTTTACTTATGAATATGTATATCACTTACAGTAGTAGCTGCACATTGGAATTAATTCATGCTTATAATGTACCCTAAGGATGATACCAATTCAGGGAAGTTAGGTATCTGAACGAAGTTATACTTGTCAAGTATTTACCCTTCGATTTATCTGTTCATATCTATCTATCTAGGTCTATCTACATCACAATAAACCCCCAACCCACAAACCTCAACAGAGACGGTGGTACAGAACGAGTGCTCCTCCCGGTTCTTCGTAATGGAGAGGCGCATCAAAAGGGACTTCACCCCCGGCGACCGCTTACAGATCCGTGGCGTCAACACCCTGGAGGAGTGTCAGAACAAGTGAGTTGGTCTATAGTCTGGGTTTTTTTTCCAGCTGATGCCAAATTGCTATCTTGCCATCCTTATCGCTCGGCTATTACCTAGTTTTTGTAGCAAAATACATTGCTAATTATGAAAACTTGGCAATAATATGACACAGAGACATATCAGTATCATATTCTTCCATTAAGAATCGAGAAATCAGATGCTAAGGAATTCAATTTATCATCAGCTGGAAAAAAACAGACTATACAGGCTGTTTTGGCTGAGGTTAGGGATATTCTGGTTTGGTATTATGGCGAGTTCACAACCAACACAAACACGTTGGCAACATGTGTTTGGATTCATGGATAAACCGGTTTCTTAAAAGAGCATTTTCCCTCAACTTTTATCATCAACACTGAGCTAGCAGTGTATGGGTTAAAAAAAAATAAAAGATCAACATTTGTTTATGCTTCCACCGTCGAACACTCACCCTGGTAAAAATGTCCAGCTATAGTCTAATATTCATCACATCTTAACCAATGTATGCAAAGACATTTATTCTGATTAGTAGTTTTCTTATTACTTTTTAGAATGATCTATGATGTACTGTATATACATCCTCAGGCACATACCCCACAGCTGTTTGTGGCCGACTTGAGACAGAGCCCAAACAAAAACATTAAAAGTTCCAATTCTTAGGGTCCGGGATCACTTTCGCATTCCCTCGCCCCTTACTCTGTCTCGTCTAGTAGGTGAATTTTTACAAGGGGAGGAGGATTCCTAGCCCCCTGCCCCCAGAAGGAAAAGTAGGACAGTACAAGAGAGATAGAAATGGCTGAGGTTGGGTAGAGGATGGCAAAACTCACTCTGGATAATCTATAATAAAGCAATTATTTAAACCAGAAAATTGTAATTACGCAATCAAGATATTAACCCTTAACTGGCGGCGCGCGACATATGTCGAGTGAAATAAATTTGGACTAAGTGGCGGTGCACGACATCTGTCGAGCACCATTTTCAGCACGTAATGTTGCTGAGAGAGAGAGCTGAGCGGTGGGACGAGCGTACCAACCATATGACCGGTCCCCACCACCGCGGTGGACATACTGAACTGTATCCCACCCTTCTCCCCCTCTTCTGCCTCACTGCACAGGGAATTATGTAAGGAAATTGCCTTGTTTCAGGGTTTTTGCACTCGTGTTGCGCGATCGTTGCAAGAGAACCAGTGGTCGTACAAGGATGGTTCGGGTGTCATTGGAAAGCTCTGTTTACGCCCTTTCAGGGATAGATACTTGTTTTATGCTCTGGATCTTATTTAGGCATGAAAATGAGCACGGAAACAACCCTATTTAGGGTTAAAAAAAACGCTGGGCGCTACGGTCAAATAGACCACCTAGCCCGCTAAATAAGGGTTAAGGTTGCTTTTCCAGTGCTATTTGCACATGGGGGAAGGTGTGATATTCCCAAAGATCCAATCTATGGATAAAAAATTAGTATCAGATTTTTAATGTAGTACCAAACTTGAAAAGTAACTGTCCTTCTTCAAGTTATTTGAATCAGATCATATAGCAGCACCTAAGCATAATAAACTAATTAAATCTTAGCAAAAGTATGTAAATTCTATATACGTACCTTTCCTCCAGATGCTTAAACCAGTATGCGGACGAGCCCCTGGGGACACGCCGCACCTGCCGCAGCGGGACCTGGAACCAAGAAGCCAGTACCTGTTACCACTCTGGCTACACCATGAGGACACATCCGCACCTCCTCAAGGAAAACGACGATGTGGATTACTTCGAGAACACCTGTCTCACCAGTACGTAAAGGATTTATTTTAAAGTTATCTTTTTCTTATTGTCTATTTAAAATATCTGCAAATTTAAGATCAATATATATTCTAAGTGTAACATAAAGAAATCCTGTTTTCCTTTCTTCACAGAGGACCGTCGATGCCCCAAGAATAGGTTAAATTTCCTGGTGGGTGTGAACCACGAGCTGCTGGGACCTTACGACATTGAGATCCACGCTGGCGTTGACCTGGACAAGTGCCTGGACCTGTGCCTGGAGAGCAAGAGCATCTACTGCCGGAGTCTCGAGTACGACAAGAAGACTCGCACCTGCAGCCTGTCCGTGGAAGACAGAGCCAGTAAACCTAACAAGCTCAGAAACTCCACCGCTGACTCTCGGCTCTACTACGAGGTCATGTGCATGGATGGTGGTGAGTTCATCGATTATGGGTCAAATAACTCCTTCATGTTAATTTTTGTGCTGATTAACTTTAGTCGATTATATTCAGCTGAGGCCAAATCAGTTACAAAAAAAGTTATCAGGATTCGACTTTAGGCCACATTTTCATACATAAATTTGTCTTTAAGTTATTACGGCATCTTTACCGTTTCGCTTTTTCTGACCTTAGCCTATATTCTGTAACATACCTTTGTATTGACACTAGCTCAAGCTTCGACTTTCTTGCCACCAGAAAATGTGAAGGAGCAGAACTTTGTGACGGAAAGCACGGAGACCCAACAGTTGAACCAGCGACACTTCAATGACGTTCGCACTGCCTTCCAGCTCATCCGAGAGAGGCGCCTGCAACTGAAGTCCGGGTGGGTGTTTTAAGAGTACTTAATATGATAGGTGATGAATACTCGATCTAAAGAACTGTTGGGGAGGTATCGCTAAATTACCTAGCGCGACTTGGTTGAGTTCTCAACGATGCAGTTCGATCTTTCCATTAAAAAATCATAGTTGGTCAGGGGCAGTTGAGGAAGTTGATGTAATGTATTCTGAAATTCAAACAACCTCATACATTCACGTTAATAATAGTTTCCAAACTATTAAAGTTAATACTCGTAGTATCCGTAACACATTTTCAGACCTTGAGTAATTTGCATTCACAGAAAACTAGGTATTACTGAATCCTAGCTGAAAATCGGACAAAGAGACCTCTTAGCTGAATTACAACATTCCAGGATATATATATATATATATATATATATATATATACAGTATATATATATATATATATATATATATATATATATATATATATATATATATATATATATATATATATATATATATATACAGTACATTGATTGAATGCTGTATGTAAGAAAGATCTTCATCCAGTTCTATTAACAAAACTATCAATAGACAACATTGATATGGAAAATAACCCTTGGTGTTGCTTGTTTTCTTTTGTGCTCCTTTATATACTCTCTCACTCTCACATTCACTTTCACTCTCTCTCTCTCTCTCTCTCCTCTCATTTATATAATCAATAATTGTTGTGGATAGTACTTGATATGCTCGCTCTTTTTCTATCTCTTCACTTTTATTTGCAATGATAGTAAAGGTGAGATAGCAATAACTATATTATTCATGCCTGGAACTTATGTCTGCTAATTATCTCTTCAGATTCTATAGTAAATATGTGTCTGTTTGAATGAAATTCCAAAAAGTTCTGAATATACAACTTCAGTCCATGATTTTAATTTAGATTGATATCAGATAATCCCTTTTTTACCAAAACAGAGGTTAAACATGAATGTTCCTAATGAGTTATTCATAAATTGTATGTACCCATCATGATTAATGTATGCCTACATGTGCATAGGCAAGTCATTAACTTTATTGTCCTCTTTTTTGCAATTAACAAACTTGCCCATAGTAGTCACACAGAGAATATATATTGTATTCGTCCGTAACAAAGAGGTACAGTTGGCCACATTAGTTTGTGTCCACGCCATGAATTTTTGTATGGAAGGAAACATAGTGATACATAAAAACATGGAGTGTATACAAATTAATGTGGCCAACTGTAAATATAAATGAAGGTTTATATGTTTAAATCAGTTAATGTAAGCTAATGTAAGACTTTGTTTTGTTCATCATATATGTTACAATGAAACACCTATCAAAAACAATTCACTCTACGTTACCAGGTTCCGAGACCGCTATTCGAAAACCATCCGTGCCACACTAGCGGAGTGCCTGGACCAGTGCCTGGAGGAGAGGACCTTCAGTTGCCGCTCGGTGGTGCACAACGAGATCACCCTGGAGTGTCGCCTCACGGAGTATGATCAGCTCAACGGGCGGCTCGTGGAGGACCTCTCAGGCTATAACTACTATGAAAACCTGATGGGTAAGTCCCTTGGTTCCCGGACAACTCAACCAGTAGATCTTAACCAGTGCCAAATCAACCAGGGTCAACCAAACCAGTGTCATTCTACAGTTCTAACCTAACTCTAACTAACCTAAGCTAACAGTATTGATTGATATGGCACTGGTTGAGAGCTATTTGTTCCAATGATCTACTAGTTGAGTTGTCCGGTCACTGTGGTGGACAGATGATGGCAGAGACAAGGCTTGTTATTTATACAGTATGAGAAATGGAAAGGCATTGCTAGGAGTTTGATAGCAAGGACAAGGTTGACTGAATATAAGGGAGATGAAAGAGCACAGCAAATAGTAGAAGAGACCAAGTTAGTTGAATACATGACAAATGAAAGAATACCACAAATTACTGTTAACAGGGACACACTTGACTTATTATTCGGAATTTGGAAGACCATTTTATATTACTTACAGCAGGGACAAGATTATTGAATATACAGAAAATCGAAAAGTATAATTAGTGGTTAACAGCGGCAACAAGGTCAATTACATTTATAGGATATGAAACTGCATCGTAAATATTTGAAAACAGGAAAAAGTTAGATGTGATTGGATTAGCATTATGAGATGGGCTTGGATAAAGATATATATGGTTGGTTGGATAAAGAGAGATATATGGTTGGTTGGATAAAGGGAAAGATGTGGTTTGATAAAGGGAGATATGTGGTTGGATAAAGGGAGATATATGGTTGGATAAAGGGAGATATATGGTTGGATAAAGGGAGATATATGGTTGGATAAAGGGAGATATATGGTTGGATAAAGGGAGAGATGTGGTTGGATAAAGGGATATATATGGTTGGATAAAGAGAGATATGTGGTTGGATAAAGGGAGATATATGGTTGGATAAATAGGGAGATATATGGTTGGATAAAGGGAGATATATGGCTGGATAAAGGGAGATATATGGTTGGATAAAGAGAGATATGTGGTTGGATAAAGGGAGATATATGGTTAGGTACAGGGAGATATATGGTTGGATAAAGGGAGCTATATGGTTGGATAAAGGGAGATATATGGTTGGGCACAGGGAGATATATGGTTGGATAAAGGGAGAGATGAGATTGGATAAAGGGAGAGATGAGATTGGATAAAGGGAGAGTAAAGACGGAAAAAAAAAATCATTGTCATAGTAAGTAGCGACAGATTAGATTAGTTGTTAGAGCGAGATGGATAGATACAAATCAGATAAAAAGTATTGATACGTAAAGGAAGGAAAGTGCTTAAGAAAATATGAGATATGAATGGATATAGGCAAAGCTATAGGTAACTAGTTTCGTTTGTGTGTTTGAATGGAGATAGAGTAGTCAAATGGGAAATAATATAAAAGCAAAAGAAGACAATTGGGTAAAAGCATAGTTAAGTTAGGGGAAATACAGTTGAAGAACTGTTCGATGAGTGGATGTCAGAAGAGAAATGAGTGAATGGAGAAATGTTCATAGATTATAGGAGGGATGGAGTTAAATTGGAATGTTTTACAAGTAAATTTGATGGTTGAGTGAATGAAAATAGTGGGGATGGGTGAGAGGAGTAAGTAAAAGAGCTACTCAGTAAAGAAACTATTGTTTTCATTACCAGAATGAATAATTACATGAGAGTATTTCATAAGAATGGTTAATGGCAATGGCTATATTTTTATTAATCATTTTTTATGATAACTTACCAAAGACAATTATTTAAAACCCCTGTAATGTGTACCTGTGGTGTTGGTGTAGAGAACCTAGGGGGCAATCATGTAGCTGCTGGATCAGCGGAATCGACCGTGGCTGTACCTGACGACCGCAAAACTCAATCGGACGCAGCGGATGAGGTTGGTCCTGGAAGTGCTGGCCAAACGGGAAACATTCGTCCTGGCCTAAGAGGAAGCGGAGACAGAGACTCAACGGACGATCAGTTTGGAGGAAGTGGAGGCACTGGATTCACAGGCGGACGAGGCAGTGGCTTCAGCAGCAACAAGGGCTCCTTTGGGGGTAGCAGTAGCAGTGATGCATTTGGAGGCAGCTTTGGCAGTAACCGAAGAACTGATGAAGACAACAGGGATAGAGTTGGAGGAAGTCGAGGCAGTTTTGGAGTAGATAGAACAAGTACTGGTGGAGACAGAGGAAGTACTAGTGGAAACAGAGGAAGTACTGGTGGAGACAGAGGAAGTACTGGTGGAGACAGAGGAAGTACTGGTAGAGACACAGGAAGTTTTGGTGGAGACAGAGGAAGCTTTGGTGGAGACACAGGAAGCTTTACTGGAAGCAACAACAATGATCGAGGTAGCAATACTGCAACCAGCAACCGGGGTGGATTTGACAGCTTCAGATTCAACAACAGAAACAACAATAATGACGATGACAGAACTACCTTTGGTCTTGGTGAAGGGAGCAGAGGAGGCAGCAGCGGCACTGACAGGGACAGATTCCGGCCCCGTGACCCATCTCAGCCTCTGGACAACAGGTCGGGTTCCTTCCGTCCCACGGCTGTTACTGGGGATGGCGATTTAGGGTCAGCCAGGAGAACATTTGGAACAACAAGAACCGGAAGTGATGGACTCCTCGGGAAACAGGACACCAATCCATCAGGGGAAGGTACAATGCATGTTATATGCCTAACAACAAAGTATCGCTGGTTTGATCAATCCCTCCATGTACGATATCATTATACTGAGTCTCTACGTGAGGGTCAAGACTAATCCATGCATGATCATAGCTGATTATGAAAAATGCCCCAAACAACAGCGCATGATGAACTCTGAAAACTATTTTATAAGTGTCCGCTTTTTTGTGCATGAAAAGTGTGAAGCAGTGATGCATGGAAGTGTTGCAGATATGGTACAGCTGTGCATGTCGTGTCGCCGAATTATTATATATGACTGCATGATGAAACCATTTGCTGAATTGAATAAATAAGGCTCAGCATTAGTGTTTCAAATTAATTGCTTTTAGAAGTACTTGCTTTTGTTCCTCCCGTTTTGCATGATATCGCGATTTGTTATCATACTCAATAGATGTGCCATTCCGACACCTACCAAGCAGAGGCCCCTGCATTCTTCCCCGATTCCCCCAGCAGCCTGCATGAACCTTGCTGACTAACCAATTCTTCAGCTCCATCACTCACCACAACAACAGTTCACATAAAACAAAGTCAATCAGATGAAGGATGAATTTCTCTATCGTATCTTGTGCAGTGGTTCATGTTACCATTGTTTGCTTGTTGTTAAAATATTTAGGAGTCGTCCTTCGAAACAGATTTAGTGAATCATAGGAATATATACTTTTAAAAGAGGAATTGCCAATGGAATTGGTTGCAGAGGATCTGTATTGATGGTTTGCATTTCAGGCTCAATAGGTTCTGTCTAATAGAATATTTATTTTTCAGATTTACTAATCCCGAAACTTAATACTATCTTACAGCAGTACAATACTTTTTACTCTCACTTCTGACCTATAACGATTCTCATTCCTTGTTTATCACTACATTACTTGGCTTTTATTTGATATCTCTTCTCTCTGCTATTTCCTCATTACCTTTATTCATATTAGCTATCCAACTCTGTATCACCCCTTCTTTTCTTGCCTCCGCTGTCTCACGGTCCCCGGCCAACTACTTTTACAGGCAACAGTCTTGGTTTTGGTAGCGGGTCAACTGGTAGTAGAAACCCAAGACCCACTGGTGGTTCTGGAGGGTCCTTTGGTGGCGGCGGATCCTTTGGCGGTAGCGGCGGATCGTTCGGAGGTGGTGGCGGATCATTCGGAGGTGGTGGCGGATCATTCGGAGGTGGTGGCGGATCACTCGGAGGTGGTGGCGGATCATTCGGAGGTGGCGGCGGATCATTCGGAGGTGGCGGCGGATCATTCGGAGGTGGCAGCGGATCATTTGGCGGTGGCAGCGGATCACTTGGAGGTGGTGGATCATTTGGAGGTGGCAGTGGATCATCTGGCGGTAGTGGAGGGTCTTTTGGAGGAGGCTCTAATGGTATAGGGGGTTCCTCATCACGCTGCTATGGCTCCGACAATTTTGAGCCTATAGGAACACGTCTCCGCCTTCGCTCGCAGTACATCCGGGACTATGAGAGCGTGTCCACCTTGAGTGAGTGCAAGAGGGCCTGCCTTAATGAGCGATCCTACACCTGTCGCAGTTTCAACTACAGGTGGGTCAACTTTCAAGAAGTTAGGACTATAAAGCCAGTGTCAAGTGAGCACTTTTATCAGGGATTTGTATCAATGTCTAGAATCTGCTACACTTTATCTTATTATTTTCAGGTATTTTTGTATTTTAATCTTGTATTAAATATGCATATTCAAAATTACTAGCTACAAGATTCAATTTATCGGTAGCCTAAAGTCAAAGTGAAAGAAGGTATAATAATGGACTTTACTTCAGTATATTATTGACTTCGATGCTGTGACTCCAATACATTCACCATTAAAGTGCTTGTGTGATGCTGGTCTAAACGTGCCAATCAGTTGGTGATTTTCAATTATGCATTATGCAAACATGTAGGCAATTTTACTTCATTCAAGAAGGACCTATACAAATCAATGAGTTACTTTAAATACTTTTTAGTCATTTTGGATACAAGCGATCCTTCATTTGTTTTATAAAATTGTCTGGGGGTAGCTAGAGACCCTATAATAATAGAGATAGGCCAACCTCCACCATATTGTTTCTACTGGTGACATTATGGGGCTAAGCATGAGGGAGAAGGGGGCCCAGAAAAAAATCTTAATCAACTGGATCGCTATCTATCGACCTTGAAATCACCACTATCTTCTGAGGTAACATGAGCTAACTGTTTATATATGGGTGTTTTTCTGGACCCCCTTCTCCCTCATGTTTATCATCATTAATTTTGAGATATTAAGACTTTTTCTCCATTAGTGTGGCGATTTTAAGACCTTTCGCCTCATTTCTTTGTCAAATTTAAGACCTTTCGAGTCATTTCGGTCCATTTTTCTACCAAAAAAGTACAAATTTATCTCGAAGGAGTATTTCTTAGACTTGATGGAGATGTAGGGAGCGAAAAAAAATATATATATTGTTTTTACCCTTATGATAACCAGTGGTCCTTTGTAAACTGCAAAATGTTCCTTAGTGTTAACATGAAATACATGAAATAGTTGCCATGGTACTGACAAGGTAAATAGATCATAATTATCAGCAATTTAATTCACGAAATATTATACATAAGAGAAAAATACTGTTGACTACAACGTGAAAGAATAATAGGTTTTGATAAACTAAAAAGATTAACCAGCTATTGTTTCCTTCAAAATCAACTTGAGCACATTCTTTCAAGCAGATAATAATTTAAATCATTAAGTAGTGGATACATAGTGATTATAGGCCTAACTTATTTGTGGTTAAACGAATATTATTGCCGGTTAAAATAATTACAAATATTGTTAAGGAAACCCTTTTTTTTAGATTGCATATACTGTATATATATATATATATATATATATATATATATATATATATATATATATATATATATATATATATATATATATATATATACAGTATTACACACAATATATGTGTAATCATACCTCAATTTATGCATTAAATAGATTTTCCAAGTAGGCCTACTGTATCTAGTTTACATGAACTGAAATTCTCTATTTTTTCAATTGATAGTATATTTATAATTGTGGCTTCATTGCACATAATTAATAGTGAGTGTCCAGCATGTTTACCAATAATACAGAGATCAACACATATACATATTACAAGTTAGCGACAAACATTGTGCAAACCTTCAGCAATTGTTCCGACGATAATGATTCAGTAAGTCAGCATGTTATCGTTCAGTCAGCATGTAGCCTTATACCCTGTTCCGAATAGGTAGGCCAGAAATCATGAACCCTAACCTCTGTAACTCAAACAGGGCTAGAGCAAATGGGTTGTAAAGTTTCCTGGGTAAGCCTTCCCAAGTTACAGAAATTTTAGCTCGATTATTCTAGTCGTTTGTATGTTATAGAGGTTAATGTTCCAGAGTTTTGGCCTACTTTTTGGGAACAGGGTATAGTTGAGTGAGTGTGCCTAAGGTGAACTAATTTAGGTAGAAGTTACCAAGTTGTTATAATTAATCTATAATACCTGGTTGTGATCCTAATTCAGTTTGTACCAGCATGTAATCCTAATTAACTCTCAATACGTAATATACTCATTCTTTTTGTCAGCATGTAACTATATTTCAATCTCAGCATGACATGTAATTCTATCTAAATTCTATGTCAGTATGCAATTCTAATTTAGTTTGTATTAGCATGTAATCCTATAGTTCATCCTCAGCATGCACCTCTAATTCAGTTTTTGTCAGCATGTATTCCTGTTTATTATCAACATGCAAACTAATTCAGTTTGTGTCAGCCTTTTACTCTAGTTCATTTTCAGCATGACATATGATTCAGTTTGTCAACATACAGTATAATCCTAGTTTATCCTCAGCATGCAACTCTAATTTGTTTTACATCAATATAAACCTCTATCTTAGTAACAGCACAAGTTAACCCTTTTCTTATCCTCAGCATGCAACCCTAACTTGTTTTACATCAATATAAATCTCTATCTTAGTATCAGCACAAGTTAACCCTTTTCTTATCCTCAGCATGCAACCCTAACTTATTTTACATCAATATAAATCTCTATCTTAGTATCAGCACAAGTTAACCCTTTTCCTATGGCAACTCTTCTTCTATAGATGAATAAAATTACTCTACACTGTACTAGACACACCTCCTTGGTAGAAATGTTTTTATATATTTGGTGTTCCCTATCAACCATTAAAATGTGTACATGCATTTCATAAACACCCTATATAAACCACTTCACAAGGGTTAGCTCCTAGCCTGTGGTATTGGAATGTCTATAATCTTATTAGCGATCTTCGTGCTATAAATGTGCAGGTTCTGGATCTGGTTTAGGCTAGTACCCTCCCTAAACACATTCATATACCAAAGTAATAAGCCATACATTCAAATCTCGCAATCTCCAAATTACTTAATCTCTGTTTCCCTTCATCCCCATGTTGTACTTCCCATCTCCACCCTCCTCACACTCAAACTATCTATCTATTTATTGCCAGACGCCATGATCCCCGAAGGGGTGGCGACGAACAAAATGCTCCCATGCACCTCTGTCCCCAGTCAATCAACGCCCCTCCTCCAGTCCAGCACCGCTTTCGCTCATATACTTCTTAACTCTATCCTTCCACCTCTCACTCGGTCTACCTCTACCTCTCCCTCTCTGTCCTTCCACCTCACTGTCGTACACTCTCTTAGTCATTCTCTCGCTTCTAATACGTTCCACATGGCCGAACCATCTTAAGGTGTTCCTTTTCACACTTTTAACGCTCCAGCACATTTACATCCACACCACACTTCTCGTACTTACTTATTCGTCTGTTTATCCCTCCATGTAACTCCGCACGCACTTCTCAAGTAACTTGTTTCCACCCCTCTCACTCTTGGTTTGTCTCTCCACCAACGTCCATGCACTCAAACACATACCTTAAATTTGACTTCACATTCCCACCTTCGTCACACACACATAACATAAGAATATAAGAAAATGGGAGTCTGCAGGAAGCCGATTGGCCCACACAAGGCAGATCCCTCTCACACCCAACCCTAATTATAGACCCAACTCACTAACACCAGGAGGAACGACCTTACCAAAATGGTCAGAGGTCAGCATAAGAAAGCGGGAATCTACAGAGAGCCAATTGAGCCACACTTACCTTGAAGTTTACTTCCCATTTCAACCCTCCTCAAACTCAAACACTTACCTTAAATTTGACTTCCCATTTCAACCTTCCTCATACACAAACACATACCTTAAATCTGACTTCCCATTTCCACATCCAAACCCACTTGAGTCTTGCATCCCCCACCAATCTGCATCCCACTGAAGGTACGGCACGGTGCGCGACAACTGTGAACTGTCGGACGAGAGTACTCAGACCATCTTGCGCATCAACAACCCCTCGCACTTCGAGTCGGACTCCAGCAGCGACTACTATGAGAAGGGCAGGGGCGGCGGCAGTTCGGGCAACGACGCGTGTCTGGATGGTGAGACAGAGAGACCTGGGTTATAATGTTTGGTTCAAGATAGTATTTAAGTGTTTATTTTTATTATTATTATGGAAAGGTAAGTGAGTGCGTTGAACAAAATAACAAGGAATTCGTTTCTCCCAAGTATCGTGAGTTGTTCTTGGCCCATTATAATTTCAATCTATTATTCAACCAAAACTTCATTCGGGAGGCCATGTACGGAGCGCCCATGCTGGTGCGCAGATGCCGTGTTGGATCTGCACATGCGCGACGACTTTGATTATTTTTTCTTCAGAATATGTTTTATTATTTTTATTAGACTAACCTAACAAAATTTTCTATAATAAAAATACAAGCACAAAAATATTATTATGTGCTGAGATCGGATCTAGAACTCTTGGGTGGGAGGCCTAGCCGTTAGCTCGGAGCTACGAGGCGGCTTGCTGGACGAGTTTTGTAAGGCCTACTTGCAGTAGTTGGATTCAAAGTCAACTGATCGCACATGCACAGATTCAACATGGCATCGGCGCACCATCACGGGCGCTCCGTACTTCGCCTCCCCTTCATTCAATCCACTTAAGGTAGAAAATATAAATAATATAAAGCAACATTTTCTAAAGGATTGTGGATGAGCAACACACGTCACTTGTTTTCAGAATCACAGAAAATGGGAGAAGATCCTGAAGCAGAGCAGATAACAAGAGAACTGATTTTAGATTCTGTACATATTAATAATCTATTTTTATAACCAGAAAAATAGAAATAACAAATTTTTTCTTCTTTCCCTGCATGCAATTCTTTACTTTTCGTGCAACTCTTTTATCTGCGTTATCGTGTCTTGATTTGTTCTACGCTGTAATATTATTTAATTATTTCATTACCTGCCCCTTTTCATCTTCCTCCTCCCTGCTGCTCTCCTTCCTTCCTTCCTTCCTGCTTCCGTACCTCCTTCCTTCCTGATTTCCTCCCTCCTTCCTTCCTCCATGCTTCCCTGCTTTCCTCCCTCCTTCCTTCCTCCATGCCTCCCTCCTTCCTGCTTTCCTTCCTTCCATCATCCTGCTTCCCTCCTTCCTTCCTTCCTCCTGCTTACCTCCTTCCTCCCTTCCTTCCTTCATCCTGCTTCTCTCCTTCCTTCCTTCTTCCCTCATTCTTCCTTCCTTCTGCTTCCCTCCTTCCTTCCTGCTGCCCTCCTTCATTTTTTCCATCCTTCCTTTCTTTCTTCCCTCCTTCCTTCCTGCTTCCCTACCTCCCTCCTTCCTGCTTTCCTTCCTTCCATCATCCTTCCTCCCTACCTTTTGCTTTCCTCCTTCCTCCCTTCCTTCCTGCTGCCCTCCTTTTTTTCCCTTCTTCCTTTCTTTCTTTCCTCCTTCCTACCTTCCTCCTGCTTGCTTCCCTTCCGTCCTTCCTTCCTGCTGCCCTCCTTCCATCCCTTGCTTCCTTCCTTCCTCCTTCCGTCCTTCCTTCCTCCTCCCAGATCGTTCTTCCCCGACAACTGCGAGCTCTCCGACGTCGACTCCTCCGGCCTCAAAACCAGCGACCCGGATCACTACGAAACCAACACCCTCTACCAGTACTATGAACGGAGGGTGCCTGACAACTGCCTCGATGGTTAGTTTGGTAGATAGATAGATAGATAGATAGATGGATAGATAGATAGATAGATAGATAGATTGATACTAGGTAAGAGAAGGTCAGGTCAGGTCAGGTCAGGTCAGGTGAAGGTATTGAGGGATAAGTCTTTACAACGCCACCTCGTATCAATAATAATAATAATAATAATAATATTTATTCAGTCAGCAATTTACAGAGTTGGTACCACATAGTTTGTTACAAATATGACATGTACCAGCCTTGCATAATTCCAACTAAGGATAGCCCAATAAGGCCGTTAGGCGTATTTCCATTGGGGTCCTCTACATTTCAAAGAGAGTTGAGAGAGGACAAGGTGAGGGCTAGACAAAGTGATCGGTAGTGCCTAGATCATAACTATCCAAGAGATGAGTATTTGACTAGGCCAAGATTGTAACATAAAGAAGTGTCTAAAGATCAAGTACTTAAAAGATAATGGTCTAAGAGTTACACCATTATGACGTTCGTTGCATATACTTATCGGAAATTAAATGAGATATATGGTATTGAGTTCATATGTGTGTGTTTGTGTCAAAGAGAGAAAACAAGATGAGGGAAGATAATAGGAACAGAGAATGAAACACTTCAGAAACTTATATGAAGACGTGAAGAGAGGGAAGCTAGCCATGAGCCAGTAGGCGTAGGGGGGTGTCGTGAGATATTAATACCATGGTGTGACATTGAAGGTTAGAGAGTTGAGGTAAGGAGAGACCTTTGGTGAGAGAAAGAGTAGTTATTTAGGATTTCAGGAAAGTTGTTTGAAAGGGAGTACACAAAGCTTGTCTATACATGTATATCAGGCGAGAAATAATCATATGTAGCACAAGTGAGAGTAACATGTCCCTCATGTTATACATTACTTGTGCATTGCACGATTCGATTACAGACATTGCAAAGATTAACAGTTAACACTGCGAGAACACCAAATAAGTGAATGTTACCACTGCCTCATTAAATGCTCTTAAGACTTCTTTCTCAATTTATGTTTTACTTTGGTAAATTTGTTGATAAAGGGACTTCACCATATTGTTTTCATTCATCTGTTGTCCCTTATGTACCTACAATGAATCTAAGATTAACTGTTTGTTGAACATTTTTGCTAGGTATACTTTACTACAAATCCTCAAGTATTTCTTTCCACTTAGTGTGTGACAAGACAAACACCCACTGTACACTATGACACAGTTCAGAGGAACTATAAACATTCTTGTAGAATCGCTGTTAGATTGTGACTCTTGAATATTTTACTTGGCATCCAACTCTGAACTTGTTTACATCAATATCATCTTGTTTGCCCGTTTTGTTTAGTTTGTTTAAGGATATTTTCGTTTTTGCGCTATTTTTTTCTTTGCGTATTTTTGCCTTTGAAAGTAGAAGCTGTATATATGATTTATTTGCATTGATGTAGTAGTTTACATGAAGAGCCTTACATCCAAACAAACTATATTCA
The DNA here is from genome assembly GCA_032716605.1 of Paralithodes platypus. NCBI lineage: Eukaryota > Metazoa > Arthropoda > Malacostraca > Decapoda > Lithodidae > Paralithodes > Paralithodes platypus. The sequence continues at coordinate 40,633,735 of CM064501.1, forward strand.
ATAGACACATCACCTATGCATGTATACTGTTAATTGGAAAACAAAAAACACCAAAACTAACCTCCCCAATATAGCACCTGTTTTGACTATTCTTCAATATCTTTCGCTCATATGACTGTACTCTTAACCCGTATTGTACCGTAGGATACAGTAATAAAAGTCCCCAGCAGTCGAAAGCAATGTGGCAAAAATGGCAGGAGAGACCACCTATCCACCTCCAAAGATGAGGCAAGACTGGCTCTGTCACCCTTCAGTGGGTCTCATATAAGCTGAGAAGTGTTGCTAACACGGGAGCAGTGCTCAAAAGGTTGTGCTGGTTGTACAGGCAGTTATAAGGAAAGTACATTACTGACGAATATATAAGTCGCTGGGACTGGGGAGTTACTTATCTACTGACGTATATATACGGCGCTGGGATTGGAGGGGTTAAACACATGGAAAGGGTGTTACTTATCTTATATCAAATGAATGCTAAGGAACTGACTGTTAATACTAAAAAGAACTAGTTATCACACAGTTTTGTAAAGGTAACAATAACATTTCCACTTGTATCCTCCATCCATCCATGTGTTTTAACAATATGGCTTGTATTATTAAGCTTTCCGTATGCTCAATTTTTCTTGACGTATACTATCAGATTTTGTTTTGTCATTGTTGTTTCTATGGGGAGAATTTACAACCCAAATTTCATCCAGTAATTCTGCCTGGCCCGCCTTGCCATGTGGTATGATCAAGTGGCAACAGTATTTGTGAGTTCATATGTACGGTTGTGAGCAGATGAAACAGATACGGGTACTGTGGAGGTGTGTTAATATTCATACCCACTAATGTTGTCACTGCATTAATGTCGTGACCTGTTCTGAGATCACCAGTAGGCATACAGCTTGATAAGAAGTCATTAGATGTTATGTCTGCTGTAACATAAGAACGGCAGAGCTAGCTATGTTGACTTAAATGTTAGTGTTGTTTATGTTAGACATTCAGAACCCTTTGAGGATTATCTGTGAGAATTTAAAGGGTAGACTATCTCAATTAACCCTCTGACTTCCATAAACCCTTTCTCTTCTGAATATAATCATCTAATAATATCCAGAAAAAGAAATGCATCGTCCTGTCTTGAAAGAGTTAACAAATTCTCCCTATAGAAAATTATGTTCAATAGTCTTAAACATAGGGAGGTAGCTCACTGTGCTTATCCCCTTCAATCAGACGATGATTTATTATTTGTTAAGAATATTATCAGATTTGCTTCCTTAGTTGAGAATGAACCTAACCCCTACTATACCAGAGGGTATTACCATAAACGTACCCTCCAGTCCCAGGCAATGTGGCTAAAATGGCTTCAGAGTCGAGAGAGAACACCCTTCCACCTCAAAAGTTGGAGGAATACTGACCGATCTAGGCTGTGAGAGCTTGGATATAAGCTGAGATGTGTTGCCAAGGTCTCAGAGCAGTGCGTACAAGTTGTGGTACATGGTACCGCTCGATACGGGCAGTTACAAGAACTGCATATTACTGAAGATGATCTTCCGTCGCTGGTACTTACGAATGACTTATTTACTGACGGCTGTATACCGTCGCTGGTACAGTAAGGGTTAAGGAATCAAAGTGTTTAAGATTGCCTCACTTAACCCATTAAACCCAAGGAATGAACCTTTCATCGCCTATTATTTCAAGCGCAAACTGGATAGTCATTAGAATTATATGGGTTGGGTGTGAATGGGATCTGCCTCGTGTGGGCCGTTCTGCCTTATGCAGATTTCCGATTTCTTATGTTATGTGCTATTATTGTTATGCAGAGGCCCAGCAACGAACCCCTCCTGTTGGCTATCCTCGCTCTCATGTAAATAATTATATAATTATATAGCCTACAGTACCTCTCAAAACGATCGAAGAGGACACAAATCTGCACACATGGTACCGTAGGGTGTGGCACAAGTAAAAAATAGTTGGCAGCCCACAAAGACCACCCCGGGCCACCCTATTTTATGTGATATTAGAAAAAAAAAAAAAAAAAAAAATGCCTTGTAGCCTACTGGGTGCTACATTAAGTTATGTTTAGAATGGGGCTCAATGGGTTAAACCTCTAAGTGTTATTGATGTTCCCCAAGCTAACTCCAATCGTCTGGAGGAAGCTTGAATGAAAAATTACTGTTATCTGATTGAAGGGATTAAGACTACGGCCCCATGACCATCCGAGGACTGCATGGCATTCTGTTCCGCCATGCACGAGACTAATCTTGGTTTTCTCTGTCCACAGTTGCATGGGAAAGCATGAAGGCTATACTGTATTACGTACTGCTTTGGACAATACTTGGTGTTATATTGGCCCTTGTTTATTGTTTACTTGATTATGTACCTTATTATAGTTACTGTTCATGTTATTTTTGCATAATATTAAAAGATGTTGTGTAATAAATATGTAGCAAGCTGTATAGGTGTGAAATATAACTTTGCCAATCGTATTTCAAAATGTAACCCAAGGAATTATCTTCTCTCCCCACTTCTTGCAATTTTTCCTTCTCCTTTCCTCACAATAATTCTTTCAAATCACCCTCGATATCCGTGTTTGACACTTTTCCATTTCATTATATACTATCCTACTGTCTCCTGCCTTTCATAAAAATCCTTTATCATTATCCAATCACTTTCTCACCTTATCTCCATAAAATCCCTTCTTATCCTGACCATACCTCGCTCTATCTCCTACCTTCGTAAAATCCCTTTCGTATCCTGACCATCCCTCTGCCTGTCTCCGCACCCGTCCCCTCCTCAGTGAGCCAGCAGTGTACAGAGGATGGGATGGAATTCACCCTGCGTACCGAGGACCCATTCAAGGGCCGCATCTACACGTACGGTTACTACGACCGCTGCTACACCAGGGGCTCCGGCTCCAGCCTCAACACCCTCAAGATCTCGGGTGCTAGAGGCTTCCCGGACTGTGGCACCGCGAAGGTAATTACTCTTCATCTTTTTAACTTGTATTTTATTAATGTATATGTGTGTGTAATAATCATGTAAGAAGTTGTTGTTGTTGTTGTTGTTGTTCCCTAAGCTGCCTGGCCGTACAGCCCCGAGTCCCTGAGGAAGGCCATGGCCATGATCAGGCTTTCCCACAGAGCTCTCATTGAGTGTAGATTGTGTTGTTGGTGTATGTGGTTGTGTGAAATGCAGTCTACTATGATGTGTTTAATGGTATGAGGTGCTGTGTTACATCCCGGGCAGGTGTCGACGACGGAGTCATCCACTCTTCTGATAGCTCAGGAGAGCTGGATGGTGTCCGCATCTCAGCCTGGCCAGGTGGACTCTGTCCTCGCGAGGAAGGGAGGATTCGGAAGGATGGATTTCGGGAGGTCGTGCTTGCAGCTGCGTGTTGTCTGTGAGTGAGTGGATGGATCGGCGAGAGAAATGAGTATGGATGTGCTTCTGGAAGTTGGTTTGGGGTGGGCAGGGAGGGAGAGAGGACAGTAATTGTGTGATACCGTGTGCTGGGTGTTGTTTTGATATTTCTTGGTGTCTGTGGGTGTGTTGCCATGTAGTTTAGTGGGTGGTCCTGGTTCGTAGAGGCTGCTGCCAGGAATTGAGTGCCTCTCATGTCCAGATGGTCTTTGACTTTGAGGATTTTGGTTTCTTGATGTAGGTGATCTGTGGGTGCAGTAGCTGTGCAGCCTGTAATGATCTTTAGGGCTTTGTTTTGAATAGTCTGTAAGGTCTTATGATGTGTTTCAGCTAGATTAGAAGCCCAGGCTGGGCTTGCGTATTCCATCACTGATCTTATGTATTGTTTATATACATGTAAGAAGTATAGCTCCTTTGTGAAGACACATTTATCACCATCATAATTTCAAGGTTCAAAAGTGTTTAGAAATATTGCACAAAACTATCAATTATTTCCTTAAATCCTAGTTTTATTCTCAAAAGATGCAAGGCACATGCAAACTTTTTCATCCATTGACCATGTTTAATACTTGTGACTTCAACCACTGTACCTATGTACAGTATGTATATTTATGTTACCGTACTGTAAGATATATATGGACCCCAGTATGGCCCCCTCTGTACTGTGCGAGCCTGAAATAAAGCATTATTATTATTATTATCACCATACCCAATGTGACACCATACATTTATCGGCAGTTCGGAGAAACAGTGACCAACATTGTTGTGGTGCAGTTTGCGGACAACGTACAGACGTCACTAGATAAACGCTACAACCTCACCTGTACTGTGGTGGGACCTGGGGAGGCTGTCGTCACCTCAGGATACATTGGTGCAGGGTACGTAATATATGAACAATGAAAGATATTCAATACAAATACAGTATATATATACATGTACTGTATATACCAGCTCTAATTATTGATAACGGGTTTACTTAATTATATATTTTTGCTGTGATATATGATTATTGTGTATTATTCATATGACGATACAAGTAATTTAACCTTTTTAGCTCCGGAGCACCAACCCCCATTGAGTACCTGCCAGCCGAGAACCAGCTGCAGTCCAGAGTGCGGCTTCAAATAATGTACGGAGGCCGACCTACCACCACCATCGCTGTAGGAGACCCACTCACCTTCAAGCTGGAGTCACAGAGGGGCTTCAATCTCATCTCAGACATCTTCGCTACAGATGTTGTGGCCAAGGACCCGTATTCTGGCCGCAGTGTGGATCTGATTGATAGCAGAGGGTTGGTGTTGTCTGGTTATCATTGTATTATAGGCCTACCTGATATGATTACTCTTGCAATACAACTGACCTTTGAGTTACTGTACTTCTTTCAAAATTGATTTGGACCATTCCATTATCATTCAAATTATGCACTTTATCAACCCATCGTCCTAATATATACAAGTCTATTCCTTCTTGAACATAATTATATGCACAATAGTTTTTACAAAATCTAAACCACTTCAATATTTTCTACCTCAGTCCAGTGTATCTTAATCCAGAATATCAGCCTGACATGTTCAAAGCTAATCATCTCCATTCAACGCACGCTATATCCTCTGTTCCCAGATGCCCCGTGGACAACTACGTCTTCCCATCTCTAGGCAAGGGCAGGGACGGTGACGGACTGGAGGCTCGCTTCAACGCCTTCAAGATACCGGAGTCAAACTTCCTGATTTTCGAGGCTACTGTCCGAACCTGTAGAAGAGGGTGCCAACCGGTAAGTCACAGGGAGCATAAATATAAAAGACGATCGAGACAACTACTTTGGCAGGAATAGGATAGGATCCAAACAAAATGGACCATAACTTTAGATGCCATACCTACACCCACCACACCCTAACTATAAACTAAATACAGTACAAGGATGTGAACTTCAACTCTCTCAGGATATTAGAGTTACACTTATGAAGATAAAGAATAGTATAAGTAAGAAGGATATAGTTGAGCCATTGAGATATCAAAGTAAAAGTTATTTTTAGTAGCATGTAGGCATGAATGTGTATACATTATCCTCCTTTTTCCCTATCCCAAACATGTTTATTTTTAAATTATAGTCAGTAAAAGGAGGTTAAAAACTTGTTCTGCATCAACTTTATGGCTCTGTCCGAGTCTGTTAATCATATTTCAGTTTTTTCTCTGGCTGCATAGCATCTTATTTAATTGCAAAACTCTTCCTTTTTTATGTCTTCTTTCATATCATCTTCCTTTGGCAAATTAGTAGTGCTACCCTAAACCTGTGGTGCAATGGTTAGCATGATCAGCTCGCAACAATAAAAAGTTCCTGGGTTCAATTCCCAGGCAGGAAGTGACGGATGGGCAGTCCCTTTACACCCAATGCCTATATTCACCTAACAGTAAATAAGAACCTAGAGTAGCCTACAGTATACAGAAATTTGTAACGTCCTATTGTTGTACAAATTATGTACAAATTGTTGTAACCTGGATAAATATAATCCATGTGTAGCATACCAAGTAGGGCCCGGAACGCAAGCTTATCAATCCAACTAAATATCAGCTTTTCCCTCGCCCACTATGCTCTAACTCTCTCATACTCATCAAATTTAGAATATCATAAGTTAGAATACCCAGTTATGAATTGTTATTTTAAAATTAATGACGCTAGAATTATGATATGATTTACTCATCATCCCCAAAGTGCAAAGTCACGAAATGAGCTAGAATTATGATATGATTTACTCATCATCCCCAAAGTGCAAAGTCACGAAATGAGCTCCACTGCATTGTGCAACATCATACATGTATTTAGTATATTGATTTTGTACTTCCCATTTACTCACCAGTCATCCACGATATTGCTCCTCTTCACTAATGGTCTTATGCATTGGTATTCAAATCCACTTTGGCTTCAGAGAACTTTTCTTCTGTTTAGCAGTCATATCATTAGTACTTGTATAGTTCAAACACCTAGCATATTTAGCATTAGCATATTTCTTTTAAATTCTATAGTGGTACCGGTACCTTCTCATTAAGTTCACAGCAACTTCATCTGTTCCTTTAAACGTCATTTTCTACGCTAAATTTACTTCTTTTTTTTTCTTTTTTTCTTTTTTGTGTTCCAGGCTATCTGTACAGTAGGACCAGGCAGGGAGGATGTGGAATCCTTCGGCCGCAGACGACGACGTGATGCCGAAGAAGATCCCTCGGGAGATGATGAAGAAGAGGAGGAGGAGGACGAAGGACAAGTACATGGCATCTATGAGGTGAGACGCGAGGATCTTTGTGTGTTTCATGATCCTGATAAGGCTGATATAGTCGACACATGATATACAGCAATTCCATCTGAATGTCCGGCTTGGTAGGAAGCCCATGCACTTATTGAAATCTGAAGGTGTGAGAACAAACCTCTGTTTCCCGTGAGGTAACAGGATAAAAGGATGGGGTTTCCCCCCCCCAACACATTTGACAGTACTCTGTTTCTAAGTTGAGTTTGAACACAAGCTGAAAAATCAGCATGACTATCCTATACACAAGCAGATGATGCCATAGTATCTCAAGAAGCATTGGCATATTGGTTAGCATGTTCAATTCACAACCGATAGGATTGGAGATAGATTCCAGGACAGGACTACACATTTGAGTAACTCTACTCAAAGTTTATATACATACAAGTGTATATATACTTTGACTCTCCTAGCGTGGCTAACACCCTTTGTCTCTGTTCACCTAGCAGTAAAAATAGGAAGTTGGAGTTAGTGGACATTTGTGGTGTCCCATCCGGCTAGAAGTTTTGACAGGATCACCGAAACCTTTTATAATACCGGACGAGGATTAAACTGGTTATCTGGCCAGCTCCAGCAGGGTTCTCAATTCTGCTCATTATGGTGATTGCCCTCTACCTCGAGATGTGTCCCAGCTTGTTTGACTGAGACTGCACAACATCTTTCCCAAGAATGTGGCTTAAGTCCAATGATTTCATCAGCTACTGAGGGAATCCCATGTTTGAAGTTGTCCCATAGTTCAATAAAATTCCAGGAAACCAAACACCTCAAACTAATATGAGACTGCTATTGTATATTTCCCTGCATACTCACCCTTGAACCTCTCCATATAAAACCCTTGAGGTGTAGCTTTAGGCCAATAACAAGTAGCCTGTGGTTATTTCCATAGAACTCAGCACTACTATAAACTGTGCGGTCATATGAAGGATTACATGAAAAGGTTATTAATTTCCTGCACTCTTCTGCCAGGAGAGTAATACCAAGTTCAGCAGTGTGGGTCGGATCCTAGATACCTGGATGCTGCAATGTACATCTGACATCTGTTGACAATTATCCGTTAGCTGTTACAATGTTTGTTATGCAAGCATGAAGATTAGATGTTATTTGTATAAGTAATTTATTGTTTATTAAATATCGAAACGTTCCAATATTTTACTAACATACAGCAACAGACGTAAGCATCAATTTGAGGGCTATATTTACGTAAAGAGTATCGTAAAGACCTCAGGAACCTCTGTCAACAGCTGTACATATTCCTGGTCCTTGCAAAGTTACAATTTGTAATTACAATTGTCACTCTAGTGCCTGATCAATGAAAACCGACACAAATCTGTCTTAACAGTGCCAGTAAATGCACTGAAGTTATCCATGGCAATGAGTGTATCCTGAGATTGCCGACTTGCGAATTTCATTCTATAAGGAAGTTGGAGCTGTAGACAATTATATTTAACAGCATTTACAGCTAAAATACGGTCGTAGTACATTTATAAATACTTAACCCCCAATTCAACATACCATTTATCCATCAGAAACATACATTATTATTGCATTTCTGTTTAATTTCGATGTTCACGGCTCCAACTTCCTTATACAGTAGCCTGAAACTCGCAAGTGGTCAATTGACAGTGGTCCAAAATAGTCAAGTTTATTCTTTCATAACTACATAACTCTTCTCGGTAGGAACATAAACTGAGATAAAGAGATGAATTAGTCAATTGAGTGATTCAACCTCCTCATTAGTGCCTAATTCCTTATTTTGCTTTTAGAAAAGAGTTAACTATCCATTCTGTCATGGTATCTGTAATAAGTGTTACATATTTATTTAGACAAAGTGCCGCAATCTTTTAAAGTATTACCGGTATGTCTAGCTCACATGTAGATTTACACCTTTTCTTTCTGCAGGTGTACCTCTCCCGTAATGATATAGGTGAGGATGGAATCACCCAGAGTCTAGTGGACGATGTGTGTTTGGGAACCTCTGAGTACTACAGCATGGTGGCCGGTCTTGTCATCACATCGATCTGCTTCCTTGGGTCATTACTCTTCATTGTTTTCTGCTTCAGGTGAGTTTAATGAAAGATGATTTGGGAGAGTTTTGTGTGAACGGATATGGCAGGATCATGAAGATAACTCTGTTCTCATTTAACACTTACGCTGCGGGCATATTTCCACTATACAGTATTAGGGCTCATTTAGGCACTTCTGAATGATTCAGCAAGTGTCTGCATGAAATTAAATGTATTCAGCCAAAAACTAGAAGAAAATAGCTTCAAAATGACACCAGAACGAGGTTTGTAGCGCGCAGGGTTAATCAGCAGCGCTACCATAGACATTCGCTAATTTGAGCGAATATCGCTAATGTCGCGCTACATTTGCCTTTAGCAGCACTGCGGGACTCGTTAGCCTTGGTCGGCAACTCATCTAGGGGAGACAACCTTATACAAATCTGGGTGGATGGGACTCGTCAGCCTTGGTTGGCAACCTGTCTAGGGGAGTAAACCTGATAAAAATCCGTACTGCTTACCTAAGGGTAAGGCAGGTTAGTGGATGGATTAGCAGAACACCACTGTAGAAAAATAGTGCTAGCAAGATACACAGAGGGCCTCGGAGTTGGACGGATCCTAAATTGAGTGGTCAATCCGGTAAGTCCTTCACTAAACTGGCTCGGGTTGTCCCTCTCACAGGGAATAGGTCCACTTGGGGGCATTCTGTGTATGGCCACCCTCGTAAGGGGAGTAAGGCGTCCGGCAATAGATAGATAGAGATAGCACTGCAGTTTCTAGCGGGATATACCTCCTCAGTGTCACGGCCACCTGGCTGGGGAGTGGACGGGGGCTTTCCGCGCTCCCGCTCATTCGAACTCGTCTCCACAGGCTTTAAAAGCTGTAAATTGCTATAAATTGCCATGTGCGTTCCGGAACGTTTCCCGCAGCCAATGGGTTAAGGGTTACTATAATATGAATTGGAAAGTTCTCTGTGGATGGGTATGACGGGACTTAATGAGCAATCCTTTGTTTTATGCTTCAGGTAGATTGTACACAGGATGATACTCTGTATACTGACTTTTAAGGCTCTTAAGTTTAGTGAAGCTAAGTATCTTGCTGTACTGTTAAAATGTCCATTGGCACACCTGGGTGTGATCTTGCGAAGCAATAATGATCCTTTGCTCCTCGAGGAACCGGGAACCATCCAGCAGTCTTCTTTCTCTGATCGGTCCTTTTCCTATGTGGCTCCTAATTTGTATAATCAAGTGCCGCTATTGATAAGATATTGAGCTCCATTGAATCAAGAGTCAGCTCAAGTCCTTTCTCTTCCAGAAAAGTTATGATTTTGAGAGTGGCTATGGCTATATACTCAGACACATACCCCATTGGTGGGGGTGGCTGACACGAGACAGAGCCCGAACAGAAACAACATTTAAAGTTCCTATTCTCAGGGTCCGGGATCACTTTCGTGTTCCCTCGAGTAGGAGAATTATACAAGGGGAGGAGGATTCCTAGCCCCCTGCGAGTGGCAGTGACAATTTATTACAGGCTTTAGCTGCTGCCATTTCCACGATAAAAGTAGTCGATCCCTAGGCTGCCTGGCACAAGTTTTGAATCCATCTGGAGTCCTCTTCAGGTTGCATCACACCTGAAGAAAACTCCAGTCCAAATTTGTTGAGTCAATATAACAATAAAAAGATTTTCTGTCATGTGGGTATACTTCTCCATTAAAGTATTCACGGCACTGTGTTTATCCCTGATCCTTCTCCCTCCCTAATCTACCCAGCACTTGTTCTTAAATTACCCTAACCCTTCTTCCTAACCTAACCTTTATTGTGTTGATGTCAGACTGAGGCGTGGAGTGGACCAGAAGAACGCTGCTGCCGACGCTGGTAACCCGTACCACTCCAGCCACCAACAAGGCGGCGGCAAGAGCTTCCCTGGACCCCACCCCCGCACCCTCACACAGCCCGCCAGGCAGGTGTAAGCTAGAACCTCATGTACACTACCACAAACACACGCACACATCACTTGCTCCCAGGTTTCGTTAATATTGTGTACTGAGCAAAAGTAAATGTTGGTCAGGTTTGACAGAGTAGCCCCATTTTATCAAACAAGCACTTAACCAACACTGCAGTGACTGTCACTTGTACCCCAGTTATGCAATGCACAAAAGATGCCTATACCTAAAGGATGGCACATAACACATCCCACTGTATTGCACGGCATTCATAAGACAATTACATACAGTATATACATACTTAAATGCAGTTATAAAGAATGTATGATCCATAAGAATTATGGTTCAGTCTCCTAATAGTGGCATTCCAGACAGCCCTGTTCTGGACTGCCACATTTGCTAAGTATTGCAATTTAATATCAGATCAAAGTAACTGATTCCACATCTTTCTGTATCTAACCCTCCATACAACTCCCGCTACATTCAGACATGCAGCTCTTGACCCATTGTTGATCATCAAACCTCTCCACATGCATAAACCAACCAAAACTGCTTGTACGAATCTCTTCACTGATACTCTTAACCCAGGAAGTGCGGTAGGCCTCACGGAAGGCACGGTATTTAAACGTGTGTAAAAAGAACCCTTCAAATACTGTGCCAGTGCTGGGAAGTGTCTCAATATTGGATGACACATAGAAAGCAGTATTATCTCCCTTCTACCTGGTTGCTACTAGTTATCTCCGCCAAATGAAGTTGGAGAAATTGTGTGATTGTCACTGTCTGTCTGCTTGTGATATTAAAATGTAAAACTTGCAAACTAAACAAACAAAATTGGGACAAGGACAATATAAAGTCAAATTAAATTATCAAAATCGCTATGTGGCTATATAGCCAACTACAGGTCTCCCTCGATATACGATTGGGTTACGTTCCTGAAAACCCGATCTTGAATAGAAAAATCGTATAGCAAACCCTGATATTAATGGGGTAAATAGGGATGCGTTCTCGGACCAGCCAAATCCCAAACCCAAACGCCTAAAAAACTATAATAATATCGTTAATTGGGGCATCGGATAGTGAGGAAGATCTGTACCAGATGATCAACACAAGCTAAAAGACAGCCTAAATATATAATCAATTTCACCCTTTGTGTGGAGCAGTCTTTAACCCCTTCAGCACCATGGCGTAATTTTTCATCATATTCTGGTTACCATCAGACGATTTTCTTGAGTACAGTATATAATCTATCTCTACGACTTAGGTGGGTTAATACGACCTCAATAAATCCTCTGAACAATATAGGTCCTTCTTAACCCATTAACTTGAAAATACCCTAGGGGCAAGGGTACTTATTTGTGAATTTCTAGCCTTGGATTCTGACAGAATTAGTTATATTTACGATATAGAGAATTATTTGTTTTCAATATGCTTTTATTTTACATATATGATGTACAGTATATATGAACCTTCAAGAGTGCTAAAATAAGTTGGAAAAGCATTTGGGTGGTGAAAAACTTATATATTGGCCATCCGGTCATAATCTCAGGCGAGAGAGAGCAACAAGCAACCCTCCCCTCTCGCTGTCTGTGAGGTAACCGAGGCGAGCGGGCGGTGTCTGGGTGTTATATAACAATCTTTTATGCAACCCACTTGTGCTACATTATCGCGGGAGAGAAAAATAACCGATAAATGATGAAAATAAGAGGAAAAATAGGTGATAATTGAGGAGGGGGGGTGAGGGGGGAATAAGGTGGGGAAGGGGGGGGTGAGAAACACATGGATGAGTACTAGAAGGAAATTATCTCACCTAGAGACAAATTCCTTTGTTTTGATAGCCCCTGGGATGTTTTGGAAGGCTTTTTTTATGGTCTTGCTTCCATGAGGCCTATCGCGTTCCCCATGGTAAGCCTATCGCGTTTCATGGGTTAAACTGGATAAAATTGTCTAACTTTAGCCAGAATCAAAGGTAAAAAGGCGTCACAGGGCTGAAGAGGTTAAACTTATGTATGTATGTATGTATCGGTACTCTATAATGATTGCGTGATTTTGCTTATTAAAATAATGTGCATTTAATGTAATCAACACTTAATTAAATACCCTAATTTTGCTCTTCCATAACAAACAAACCATGAACTTTGTGAAAGGTTTAAGTACTGATGTTCATCAGAATATATTTAAAGGTAATCTTCACAATTATTTTTAATAATCTTCACAGCGATACTGTATACATTTCAATTTTGAATTCAGGTATTTCCATACATTTATTTGAAAAGATATGGATTACTGATGTGGAAAACTGGCACTTATGGCAATAGAAAACATCAGCTTTTTTTATTATTTTAATCATGGTATTTATTCTACAAAAGGGGAAGGAGGCTAGGAATCCTCATCCCCATGTAAAATTTACATACCTGATGAGACAGAGAAATGGGCGAGGGAACGCGAAAGTGGTCCCGGGCCCATTGTCTAGTCGGCCACCCCTAGCTATGGGGTGTGTACCTGGGTATATAGCCTACATACAAACATACATTAAATCTAGAACTGTTTAATAATTGGTATGCCCTGTTGCCCCCACAGTTACTTCCCGAGTGGTGAGCCAACAGCCAGCGCCCCACAGGCTGAGGACGGGGCCGCCAAGTCTTCCCGCTACCCTGACCCTTCAGAGCCAATCTACACCGACCCGGCACTATTTGAAAGGTCCGTCAGTCAGTCCATGAGCTGGTGAAAATTGCTACCTCCAAGATGATACCATTTTTAGTCCCATTATTGGAAGTTGTATATTGTAATTGACAGTAATTCCTAGTGTTGGACCTTCATAAATGCAAATAAATGTGTTACTGTACTGGTGGAATTATGCCGTTGTACAAGGGGAAGGGAGACCGGCAGGAGTGTTCAAGTTATAGAGGTATTAGCTTATTATCAGTGGTTGGAAAGCTGTATGGCAGGGTGTTGATAGAGAGGATAAGATTCCCAGATCTATAGTAATTCCTCTATCTTCCAATGCTTGTCCTACACAGTCTCTCCATCTCAATGGAGGTACTGTATTCCTACCCCTATAGGGTGGTCAGCATGGAAGTAAAGAAGTCCTTGTTTGTTAGTGTGGTAATCCTGACATTGACATAAGGGAATGAAGCATGGACGTTGTTGAAGACACAAACCAAGAGTGAGAGGGGTGGAAATGAGCTACAGCACTTGAGAAGTGCATGCAGAGTTACATGGAGGGATAGACAGATGAATGAGGAAATAAGAGAGTGGTGTGGTGTGGATGTAGATGTGCTGGAAAGTGTGAAAAGGAACACCTTGAGATGGTTCGGCCATGTGGAACGCATGGGAAGCGAGAGAATCACTAAGAGAGTGTACAAGAGTGAGGTAGAAGGATGAAGAGGGAGAGGTAAACCGAGAGAGAGATAGAAGGATGGAGTTATGGAGTATATGCGTGAAAGCGGTGCTGGATGGGAGGAGGGGCATCAACTGACTGGGGACAGAGGTGAATGAGGGCACTTCGTTCGTGGCCACCCCTTCGCGGATCACGGCGTCCGGTAATAGATAGATAGATAAATTTTGTTGTTATTTTTTTATATTCTGCGGTTCCTGTTTTGGTTTGTTTCTTTGTTTTGCTAGTTTGAAATTTTAATTACAGTTTATGAGCAATGTGGTCTGCAGCAGAATATTGATTATGACTACCTTCTGATCTATCTTTCCAGGTCACAAGCTGAAAGGCCAACTCGGCGACGCTTTGCAGATGAAGAGGCTTAAACTCGTTTCGGTCAAGACAAAAAACAGACCGACAGCTACAAGAAATACTAACTGATAGACAAAAACAATCCTGCGCTTAGTCATGGAAAATAAAAAATTGTAGGAATTTTTACCTAATTGAATTAATTTAGGAATGGGAACAAATATTATTAAGACATTGAAATCTGATAATCCAGCTAAAGTTTATAAAAAAAAGTTGGTATGTTTATTTAAGAAAATAATCATAGTAAAGATCATATTTAATTTGGACAAGCAGGAAATATGAGACAGACTAAATGTTCATTAGTCAATTATTATTACTCTATCAGACTTGAATCAGTTATTTATATTAAATTGAAAAATCAACACAAAATAATAAGCCAGAATTACTGAAGCTATATGAGTGAGTTACAAAAATAAATTTTACTTTGAAGAAACAAAGAAATCAAGTGTCAAGCGAAGGCCTCACAGTTAAAACTAATAATGTTCATTTTCTACCATTTCTCTTCCTGAAATTGAGCCTTATCGGTAACAACACTATACTCCATTCAAATCAACTTGGCAGCAAATCCTCACCAAACAAGTATGATTATGAATGAACCCTTTGAGGATTATGACCCATTATGTTTAGTTTATTCTGGCTAACAATAGACAATATTATACAACTTAGGAAGGATCTGTGGGTATCAAAAGGGTAAATATAATCCCAATTAACCCTCTTGACTTCCACATACCCTTCCTAATCTGAATAAAATCATCCAATAAACTATCAAAACACGTCATAGTCCTGGAAGCTGAATAATGAAGAAATTGGATAACAGTAGATCCAGAAAGTGTACTAATAAAAGGGGCAGCTGTGAAGAGGACGGCTGGGGTAATCTGCCAAGTTAATTTGAACAGAGTATAAGAGGTCCGTCTCACTCACCCGGAAGAGATAACCAAAAAGTGCGACCAAAGTCAAATAAATGCTACAAACATCACAGTGTAGTTTTAAGGAATGTTTTATATACGTAATTGGGATAGGGGGAGTGAGACCATCACTTTCACGGTAATTTTTCTCTGGCAGTCTGTCTTGATAGCGTAATGCATAAGTGCGCGGAATTTCGGTGTGAGTATCCTAGGTTCGAGTCCTTGGAGTGCCACATGTACAGGTATTTGTTGATTTCATTAATTGAGTTTAGAAGTAAAGTTGGTTGGTGAAAAATAAAATATTAATAAAGATTTAGAAAGATTTAGCTATATATACTAAGCTATTTACCTTCAGTGTAGCTACCTATGCCTATGAAAAGCGTTAATAAAGTTGCTGAACAAAAATATTGTTGGAAAGTGCTAGTGTGACTTCTAAAAGGAGATTCACATCATCAAATTTCTGGTAATTATTTTGGCAACTTTCTACTGGAAGCTTCAGAATTAAACTTTAAGCTTTATAAAAGTTCAGTCGCCTACGATATTGTAACTTGCTAAAGACCCATGATATGTTGCCAGAACACAGTTGGCTAAATTACCAACAATACAAAGGAACCACAAATTGCTGCCAAAGAAAAACTGTCAATAAGCGTTGGTGTGACTCCGCCTTGAGACGTTGTGAGTGTGGTCCACGGTGAACCTTAGGCTGTGTCCGAGTGGCCCGGCCGTACCAGTCAACAAACCTTCCCCACGATAACATCATCATCTCTGGCAGCCACCGCGACTCGGACACCCCCTGACGTCACTATAGAGATCCAAACAAGCAGCGACAACACTTTTCATCACAATCTTGATACCGTACTCTTAAATATGTTCAACTGTACTGTAAAACTCACCTAATAACAATCTAATCACTCTCAAAAATCATGTATGGAGAGAATGGATGATCAGAACTGGGTGATGTTAAACCACTGTATGTATTGCAACAGCAGATACATAATTTCTCATTTTATAATAATATGCAAAGATCATACACTTACCCTCAAGATGTAATAGAAGTGATGTCGCTGTAAGATTAATTTTAAGGACGAGAATTCTGGAATTGCTTAATAAACTTTCACGCTTTATTAATATGTGTTTTAATTGAAACTTCAATAGCATATCCATACATAGCCTATAGCTAGACTGTACAGGTACTGTTACATACAGTATGCATAAAATAACTTATAACTATATGACTATAATTATATCTATATATATCTATCTATCTATCTCTCTATCTCTCTCTCTATATATATATATATATATATATATATATATATATATATATATATATATATATATATATATATATATATATACAGTCAGCCCTCCATTTAACGGACTTTTAGGGGGGAAGCGAAGTCCGTTAAGTGCAAAAGTCCGTTAAGTGCAAATGACCTCTGAAAAGTGGTTAGGCCCTAGTCTAGGCCTAGGCTATTCATTAATAAAATTACAAAAATTCGGTTTTTCTTACCTTATTTACATACTATGGTACACAATGCTAATATAATTGCCCAATAATGTATATAATGCTTATTGTTTGGCATTATGAGTATTGTACATATCAGTAATAGGCGAAATTGTAAATAAACCCTATCCTGGAGACGCAATTTGCAATGTTTACATTTTGGCGTCCCTGTTCAGTCAAACAATACGGTGCAGGGTCTGTTTTGGTACGCAATACTGTAGCCTACTATTTTGGATACTACCAAAGTATTCATAGTTGGTAATATTTTATGGGATAAATATAAAGCAATATCAAAGTGTGTTTTATTTATTACAATAATACCCAATAATACCATAATATATTATGTGGATGCAAATTTGTAGCCTACGAAATAAAAAAAACGAAAAGGTGACGATATTGTTACTGTACCGAAAGTTCAGTGTACCGGATCGTTGTACCGTAGCGTCAGGCCAAAACGTAAACATTGCAAATGGCGTCTCCAGGATAGTTACAATTTCGCCCATTACTGATATGTACAATACTCATAATGCCAAACAATAAACATTATATACATTATTGGGCAATTATATTAGCATTGTGTACCATAGTGTTTAGTTTATATGTTACATCTGAGTGTGTGTAGACTCGATACCTGTGCGTAGACTCAATATGTCTAACATTTTTGGTTGATTTTAGAGGCCTAATTTACCAGCTGGAGTCCGTTAAATCCGAAATCCGTTAAATCGACGTCTGTTAAATGGAGCGTCGACTGTATATATATATATATATATATATATATATATATATACGGTATATATATATATTGTTAGTTAGTTAGTTATGTAGAGCAGATTAACCAGACCACTGAGCTCCATACGGAACTCTCATAGGTTTATTATAATAATAAATCCAACTTGCGCCCGACCATTATTATATATACCGGTATATATATATATATATACCGGTATATATAATAATGGTAATAAACAGGAATGAATGAAGAATGCTTGAGAATAGATGAGTGAACACGTGGTCATTTAGGGGAAGGGGTCGCCCGGGTCGGGCGCAAGTTGGATTTATTATTATAATTAAGGACTCCTGATACGAGCGTGAACCTTTGTATTTCACAATACTATACATACTGTATTTACCTATTTGTAGTTTACAGGAATTGAGCAGCGCTCGTGTTGTCCTGTCTTAGTTACTTTATAATCAATCCATTTTACTTTGACAAGTATCGTAATGGATATTCCCAATTCCCAGTAGTTTGGACTAACATATCATAGCTTATGTTGTCCTATTTCCATATTTACTTTTATCCAACCTAGATTTGAACATGTTAATGTTCTTCGCTCTCACCACCTCCTCCTCCAAGTTGTTCCAAGTCTCTATACTTCTATTTGGGAAGCTGAATTTCATTTCATGTATCATTAGACTGGTGTCAGCAATTAATTCAAAGTAAGAAAAACCGGAAAAATTACAATGACACAACTGTGGAGATAACACTAACATTTCATAATAAAAGGATATTACTGCATCATGTTGGAGGGTGGTATAACATCATACTTGTCGGTGCGGCCAGTCTGCAGTAGCGTACGCAGAAGGTCCTTGCTACATAACTTTCTTGAGACTACCACGTTCTGACGGAAGCGGCCCACGTTGGTAGTCTTTAGTCCGAACATACTGGCAATCCTGGAAACAGTCGCAAATTTATTATTTTCTAAAAATCTATCTATCTATATTATATACTCAGGCCCAATTCCCACTTTTCCTTTATTTTATTTGTAGGGGGGGGGGGGGATGTTTGGTCCACTCAAGACAGAGCAAATACTTTTATTTTATTTTATTTTTATTTATTTTTTGCCAGACGCCGTAATTCCCGAGAAAGGGTGGCCATGAACATTAGGCGTTTGTCACGAATCGCTAGGTCAAGTTGCCCAGGCTTGATATCTACCAATAACATTTTGACAGTGAGGGCTCGATCCGCCGACCCTTTGATCAGCAGCCGACGCTCTACTGACTATGCCACGGCTCACTACATACATACATACAGTAATTCCTCACATAAACACCAGGAGGCGGGTGCCCAACTCTGAAAGGAGTTGAAGTAGGGGAGCTATCCCCCCGCCAAAGGCGGCTTTCTAGGGCCTTTCCTAGCTGATGCTGAGAGGATTGGGTTCTAGTCATGTGGTGATGGGCTGGTCTATCAGAGTGAGAGCTGAGCGATCTCTGCCATACCCATAGCTTACTCTGACTGTTCCTTTTACTTATATATCTTCTAGATCTCAAGTGACTGCGTCTTTTCCGTGGATCGACCTCCTTACTGCCAACCTAAAAGTTGGCAGATTTTTTTTTTTTTTTTTTTTTTTTTCTATATTCCAACTTACTTCCTCTCGGCATAGGCTGAGAGCCTTAACATTCACCGCTTTACAATGAACAGTGAAGCCCGTGAGGTCTTGTTCCAGTCTAGGGAGTGAGACATGTGAAGCACGTAGAGTACAACGAGCACCTGCCATCTTGCCTTCACATGAGGCACGGTGCTCACTCATGGCCGAAACGACCCCATCTCTGAAGCCACCTCGTTCCCGTGCTTCACTGTCTCACCCCTACACTCGGACTCTCACACTTACACACACACAACGCCACCTGTTGAGCAGATAACTCACCAGGCATTGCACCCCTATAGCATATTTTGAATATGGGAATATTCATACAGTGCTATTTAATCAGGGAACAATGAGGGTATTTTATTGACGTTTCGGTGGGCTTGTGGTAATGCACTGATACCAGGTACAGCACAAATTCCATCCCAATAATATCTTCCCATTGATACATCGGGATTTGAACCCAGGACCTTTGGATTACCAGGCCAGTGGCAAGACCACTCCACCACACCTCCAAAGCGTCACATTTTCCCCTTGCCCCTCAACTTTCCCTTCATAATTGCTGAGGGGCACAGGGCCTTGGGTGGGGCTTTGGTTTCCCGGGCGTTTCCGCGCCCTCCTCAGCTCCCTGCCTTAGAGTGGCTTCGGTCACCTGGGTTTTGTTAGTGGTAAGCAGGGAGGGTTTTGTGGGGGCTCTCTATGGCCATGGCCTTGCTCGGGACCTTGGGGCTGTTCGGCCAGGCAGCCTGGGGAACAACAACAACATAAGCACCAAGTTGACAAGGCCATTCCTCTTCAGAGAGTCTCATATGGGTAACATTAGATATTTTATTTACTCAGAACTGGTGAGAATCAGAGGGTTATTCAAGATACTGTAGTTTTCACTTCTTCTGAATCCTATTAATACTTCATAAGCTGAATGGCATAGTCCTATAATAACCAGAATATAAATAAAGGCTTTTAAAAATAACTGAAATTGCTCACTTGTGTATCTCGACGCGCTGGTCTTTGGTGAACTCGTTGGAGAAGGTGAGGTCGCTCACGCCCGTCCCGTTGCCAAAGTCTCGTATGACTGCTTGGATCTTGTCCTTGAACGAGGCACCCACAGTCTCACTGTTCTTACCCAGACCGTCACGTCCAAATATTGTAGCCGGCCTAAAAAAAATGCATAATAGGTAGGAGAGACTAAGCAATTGGTACAGGGTGATCCAAGGAAAGTGTGGCTGCTGAAGGACAAGGAAGTTAGGGATAGGTTTCATAATGAACTGGAGGAAATTAATAGAAATAAGGAAGCTAGGCCTAACGATGTAAATAGCCAATGGAACTTTCTTAAGCATAGCCTTATCGCTGCCACTGACAAAGTCTGTGGGAAAACATAGGGTCACCCCAGGAATAAGACCTCTTGGTGGTGGAACGATGAGGTAGAACATGCTGTGAAAGAGAAAAGGAGATGCTTCAAAGCATGGAAGAAAGGAGGCAGCAGGGAGGAATACCAGGCAGCTAAACGAACTGCCAAAAGAGTTATTTACAATGCTAAAAATCGCATTAAGGACCTGGTCCTCGAACAAGTGTGTAACACTGACAATCCCAATGGGATCTTCAACCTAGCTAGGCGAGTTAAAAATGACAGTAGGGATATTATAGGTGAACAGTGTGTTAGAGATGATAATGGGAAGATTGTGTATGCAGAAAATTAAATCAGAGAAACATGGAAGGTACACTATGAACGATTGCTAAATGTAGAGTTTGAATGGGATAAGGAACAGCTTAGTATCGAAAAACCAATATCTGGGCCCCCTCCTTTGATAGCACCAGCTGTAGTGAGCGACGCAATCAATAAAATGAAGGACGGTAAAGCTCCAGGTTGCTCCGACATTGTCGCTGAGGTGATAAAAGCTTCAGGGGAGATTGGTGTAAACTTAGTCACTGAGTTGATAAACACCATTATTAAAGATGAGAAAATCCCAGAGGATTGGCTCAAAAGTGTAATAGTAAATATATACAAAGGAAAAGGGGATGCACTAGATAGAGGAAATTATAAGGGCCTGAAAATGCTTGACCAAATCATGAAGGTCTGTGAGAGAGTCCTTGAGGGTTTGATCAGGCAAAGCATCTCTATTGATGATATGCAGTTTGGTTTTATGCCAGGATGTGGTACAACCGATGATATCTTCATAGTCAGGCAGATACAGGAAAGATACTTACTAAAAGGCAGGGATCTTTACTTTGTGTTTGTGGACCTGGAGAAGGCCTTTGATAGGGTACCTAGAGATGTTGTGCAGTGGGCTATGAGGAAACTTGGTGGAAGAGTGGCTGGTGCGTGTGATAATGAAGATGTATGAGGATTCGCGAAGTTCGGTGAGGGTGAAGGGTGTACTGAGTGATGAGTTCGCAGTCCGTGTTGGAGTCCATCAGGGTTCAGTGTTAAGCCCCCTCCTCTTTATTATGGTCTTGGAGGCGCTGTTTAGAGTTTTTAGAGGCGGACTCCCGTTGGAACTGTTTTATGCAGACGATTTAGTCCTAATAGCTGACAGTATGCAGGATGCTGAGGCCAAATTCAGAGAGTGGAGAGAGGGCATGGCGAGCAAGGGTTTAAGAGTCAATATTAACAAAACCAAGGTTATGCATTGTAGATTGAGACGAGGCAATGTGGAAAAGAGCGGTGCATACCCATGTGCAGTGTGTGGAAAGGGAGTGGGCGTTAACTCAATTCAATGTAGCATCTGTCGATGTTGGGTACACCATGGGAGTAAGCGCTGTAGTAGAATAAAGGGGCCCCTGCCGAAGGATAAGTCAGAAATAGAGAAATTTGAGTGCGTAGTGTGCAAAGGCGAGCTTGTGTTAAGTGATGATCCTGTGGCTGTGAATTTTGGAAATGAGTCTTTGGAGCTGGTGAACAAGTTTTGTTACCTAGGAGATACCATCTCTGCCGGTGGTGGGGCCGAGGCTGCCACTGTTGCTAGAATTAGGTGTGGCTGGGGGAAGTTCAGAGAATTGATGCCAATCCTGACCATGAAAAGAATGCCTCTCCCCCTGAAGGGAAAGGTGTATGCCTCATGTGTTAGAAGTGCAATGACGTATGCCTCAGAAACATGGGCCGTTAAAGTAGAGGATGTCAACCGAATGGAGCGTAATGAGATGAGAATGGTGAGATGGATGTGTGGGGCCAGGCTACAGGATAGAATAACAAATGTTGAGCTGAGGAGACGTTTAGGTATAAAGAGTATTAGCGAGGTGATGCGTACAAGTAGACTGGGATGGTATGGACATGTGGAGAGAATGGATGAACAAAATTGGGTGAAAAAATGCAGGTCTGTGATTGTGGAGGGAGCTGCACCAAGGGGTGGACCGAGGAAGACCTGGGATCGGACTATACGCGCCGATCTCAAATCCAAGAACTTGACAAGTGAAGCAGCCCTTAACAGGGTTGCCTGGAACGCCGCCATTAGGACAAGAGACTGAAACTGCACTGATGTGTGGAACACTCAGTCTTAAAATGTTATGTATGTATGTAAGTACAGTACTGTACTGTAGCACACAAAAATATTAAAATACAAAAAAATATATAAAACTGTCTCAGTGGTGTAATGGTTAGAGTGTTTAAAATCTATATGTGGTATCCCAGGTTTGAATACCGGGAGGATCATACATAAACAAATTTAAAGACCGAGTGCTCCACACAAAACGCGGTTCCGGTCTCACGTCCTAATGGCGGCGTTCCAGGCAACCCTTTTAAGAGCTGCCTCATTTGTCAGGTTCTTTGATTTAAGATCAGACCGCAAAGTCCGATCCCACGTCTTTCTTGGTCCGCCCCTTGGAGCAGCTTTCTCCACATTCAGGCAGATATGCAGCGAAGCTGTATCACCACAAACCCACCCACCATGCATCCAGGCGTACCCTTTATCACTACCGGCTCCCCGGGCCAGGCGCCTGACTGACTATTATCTAGTCCAACTGGCGCCTGACCCCCTCTACCAAACGACGGCGTTTACACTCATCTATTCATTAGCCTTCTCCATTCATTCCTATTTATTACCACTTCTTGTACCTGATCCATAGTCATTCCTCTATCTTCCAACGCTGGTCCTACACAGTCTCTCCATCTCAACGAAGGTCTTCCCACTCCTCTACCTCCCCTTGTATCTGACTCACATACAGTATTCTCTTTGTAAGCCTTTCATCTTCCATTCGCTCAACATGTCCATACCAGCTAAACACCCTTCTGTCCACTCTGGTCGACAAAGATCCTGCTGTCCCACTCTCCTTGAATGGAAAAGAGCTAATATCATTCCGATATACAAGAATGGAAACCCTGAGGACCCTCTAAACTATAGACCAGTTTCACTTACTAGTATTGTATGCAAGATTTGTGAAAAGCTAATTAGGAAGAGATGGATGAAAATGTTGGAGAGAAAGAAGATAATAACCCCAAAGCAATTTGGATTCAGAGAAGGGACATCTTGTGTTACCAGTTTGCTATGTTATTACAGTACGGTGATAGATGTACTCCAAGAAAGAGGCGGATGGGTGGACTGCGTCTACTTAGACCTTTCCAAAGCATTCGATAAGGTACCACATAAGAGATTGTTATCTAAGCTTGAGACGCTAGGATGTGTCAGGGGGAGTTTGCTGAAATGGATGGAGAGCTATTTAACAGATAGGGAAATGAGGACCAACATTAGAGGAACTTACTCATCGTGGCGGAAAGTTGAGAGTGGTGTGCCGCAGGGATCTGTGTTGGCACCTCTCATGTTCCTTATGTACGTGAATGACCTGCCGATAGGCATAAACTCTTACATGTCAATGTTTGCAGATGACGTAAAAATTATGAGACAAATAACAAATAAAAGTAGTTGTGAGGAGCTGCAAGGGGATTTAGATAAAATATACGAATGGAGCACCAAGTGGAAAATGAAATTTAATATAAGTAAATGCCATGTGTTAACCCTCCTCTAGCGGGTGCTCTGTGGCCGTTTTGGGCCTTTCTGGGCCGTTCTGACTGCTATATCAACCATCAGTATGAAAGGAACTGTATTGCGCCGAAAACTAGGTGGAAATCGCTACACAATGACGCCACATACAGCTACGTAGCACTCGTGGAGCACTGACAGTGTTACCTCGAAGATGGAAGTTTAGCTGATTTTGCTACCTTGCTCACTTTTAGCGAACTATTGGTTACACTGTCATCCTCACGCGCGGTGGGGGAACTGGAGTTAGTGTGGGCCGGGAGGCCACAGATGTCGGACGTATGGATCATTACTATCCCACCCATTTTCACTCGATTTCCACCCTTTTTTCACCCGTTTTTTGCCAGTTTTTTCAACTCGACTTATGTGGTGAGCCGCTTTTTAAGGGTTAAACATGGGAAGAAGTGTGAATAGACCAAATTGGGAGTACAGGATGGGAGATAATATAATTAGCAAGGCCGAAAAAGAAAAGATTTAGGGTTGATTATACAAGATAATTTGTCGCCAGAGAAACATATTAACAAGCTCTTTAGCGGAATGTATGCAATGGCCGGGAATATGAAAGTTGCTCTGAACTACTTGGATGAGACCATGGTAGCGAAAATTATGAAGAGTATGATTAGACCAAGATTGGAGTATGCAGCAGTGGTGTGGTCCCCGCATCTAAAGAAGCATATTCACAAGTTAGAAAGAATCCAGAGAGCAGTCACTAGATTGGTTCCAAGTCTCAGAGAACTGCCATATGAAGGGAGGCTAGACAAATTAAATCTACCGAGTCTAAAAGAGAGGAGAGAGAGGGGAGACATGATAATGATGTACAAATGTACCCGGGGGCTGGATAGGGAGGATATATTAATTATGGATACAGGAATAACTAGAGGCCACAGCTACAAAGTAAAAAGACCTACCTCCAAGAACGATATCAGGAAGTTTAGCTTCCCCTATAGATGTATTGACAAATGGAATGGGCTGGAGGAGGAGGTGGTAGGGGCAAGGAACATCCATATTTTCAAGAAAAAATTGGATAAAAAGTAGACTGAGAGACGGGACAACATGAGCTTAGCTCAACTCCTGTAAACTACAATTAGGTAAATACATATCTCTTCATTCCTCAATCTGTCTCTACGAGTCACTCCACATATACTTCTCAAGCAGCTCATCTCTATCACATCCAGCTTTCTTCTCTCCTTTTTCTTCAGAGCCCATGTTTTAGCCCCATAAATCATTATTGGTACAACAATCCCTTTATACATTACACTTTTAACTTTCATTCCGCGATTTCTCACCTTCCACATACTCTCGGTTTTACCTCTATTTCCATACGTCCATTCCTGCTCATCATTTCTCCTAGATATTTAAAACACTCCACTTGTTCCAGTATTTCCCCATCCAGCCGCACATCTAGATTCACCCTACGAGCACCTCTATTACACACCTAGGTTAGTTAGTTAGTTATGTAGAGCAGATTAACCAGACCACTGAGCTCCATACGGAACTCTCATAGGTCTGGCTACACACCTAGGTGTAATAATAATAATTATTTACCGGGGATATGACCATTAACATCAAAAGAGTAAATCTATACTCGATGCATCTTGACCAGCCACAAAATTTGTAATGTTACTCTCTTGATTACCGGTACTGAGCTGTTACTTGAGTTTCATTTATCTATTAACAGATGCCCTTGAGGGGATGACCATGAATGAATCGTCTCCATGCTCTTCTGTCATCCGATAGCCAGTGGTATTTCTCTTCAAACTCTCCAGCACAACTATCATCAATTACTATCGTACTTCCTTACTTAATATAACCAAGTAGTCAAAACGTTTTAATAATTTAATACTGTATACCGGTATTGTCAACTTGGGCTCTACAGTTCCCTTTCCCTCATACGGTACCCAATTCCTTCTCAAAATACTATTAGAATGAAATAGTTGGCCTAAGCTTGTTCTTAAGGTGATTTTGAAAGCAGGTGGTGACTTTAATGCAGCAGTGTTTAGTGTCATTAACATTAGAGGATATAATATAACCACCATTCTCACCTAATGAGTTCGACAGTGGCCTTTAATGCAGCAGTGTTTAGTGTCATTAACATTAGAGGATATAATATAACCACCATTCTCACCTAATGAGTTCGACAGTGGCCTTTAATGCAGCAGTGTTTAGTGTCATTAACATTAGAGGATATAATATAACCACCATTCTCACCTAATGAGTTCGACAGTGGCCTTTAATGCAGCAGTGTTTAGTGTCATTAACATTAGAGGATATAATATAACCACCATTCTCACCTAATGAGTTCGACAGTGGCCTTTAATGCAGCAGTGTTTAGTGTCATTAACATTAGAGGATATAATATAACCACCATTCTCACCTAATGAGTTCGACAGTGGCCTTTAATGCAGCAGTGTTTAGTGTCATTAACATTAGAGGATATAATATAACCACCATTCTCACCTAATGAGTTCGACAGTGGCCTTTCCTTCTTTCCCATTCTCCTTCAAGCCATCAATGTCTAACCACCATCAACTCACCTTATGGGTTCAACAATTCCGTCTCCCTCTTTCCCCAGGCCCCCTCCGCTCCAGCCCATCAACTTCAACAGCTTGCTACCCTTAGACTCTTCATCTACGGGTTTGTCCATGTCAGTCTTCTTGACCTGGCTGCTGTTGCCCGACACTTGCTTTAACGACACACGCTCCGAGGTGTCATGAGTCCGCAGAACCTGGACAGGAGGAGATGTAAAACTTGCAAACTAAACAAACCAAAACTGGGACAAAGACAATACAAAGGCAAAATAACTAATCAAAATCGCTGTGGAAACAACGCTTACTAAAATAAAATAAAAAACAGAAACTAAAAAAAAAACAGAAATGCACAATATAAAGACAAAATAACTTATCATAATTACTATGTAGAAATAACGCATTGAAGATTTCTCAAAACAATATTATGAAATATAATAACTTGTGGGTTATAGGTTGTTGTTGTTATTGTTGTTGTTGTTCCCCAGACTATCTGTCCGAACAGTCTCGAGTCTAGGTTAAAATCCAAGCTTGTTTTTCAACAACCCTCTTCTTTCCTATTATCACATGAAAGTGTTATTTTAAAGAGCTTTGTCTGTAAACATTTGAATAATTGTTTATATCCAATGTAATATTTTGGTAAGATAAATATTTCAATTTAAAATAATAAACAAACAACATTATCCCACATATGTAAAAGGTAGAAGTGAACAGTAATAAACAAACAACATTATCCCACATAATTATGTAAAAGGTAGAAGTGAACAGTAATTTTGAATTAAGACAACAAAGTCCTCCTGCAGCACCTGTCTAAACACCAGCTTTAACATACAGTGGGCCCCACAAGGGTGCGGTTACCTAAGTCCGAGACATGCGCGCACCCTTGTAAAACGCACCCTTGGAGCTTAAGAACCTATGGGAAATTCACTATGTAGTCCGGGGACTCTTCAAACTTACCCTTTTTTCGCCCAATAACCCCTGAAAAACATGAACTAAGGAAAGAATACCTGTACAGTATAGAAATGTGATTAGATATTAGATAGAATAGGGGTATTACACTCACTTTGGATGGTTTATGTATGCGTGGAGGTTGGGATGTTGGTCTTACTGAGGAGCCTCGGACCCTCAGTAAGACCAACATCCCAACCTCCACGCATACATAAACCATCCAAAGTGAGTGTAATACCCATATTCTATCTAATATCTAATCACATTTCTATACTGTACAGGTATTCTTTCCTTAGTTCATGTTTTTCAGGGGTTATTGGGCGAAAAAAACGCACGCTTTGCTTTTTTCGCGCTTTTTCGCACCACACGGACATCTGCCGCACGGTTGGAGAATCGCACCCTTTTAGTGCGCACCCTTGCGGGGCCGACTGTACTACAAGAAAGTGCAATTATATTGAAGATTTTAATAACATTATTGACCCTTTGAAGATTATGATGCATTTTGACAGTTTATTCAGGCTATCATCAGGTGATTCTATGGAGTTAAGAAAGAATCTGTGAGAATATTAAGGGTAAAGACTATATCAATTAATCTTTTGTTGTTGTTGTTGTTGTTGTTCCCCAAGCTGCCTGGCCGAACAGCCCCAAGGCCCCGAGCAAGGCCATAACTGAGCGCCCCCACAGAACCCTCTCTGCCTACCACAATAAAGCCTGGGTGACCGAAGCCACTCCATGGCGGGGAGCTGAGGAGGGTGCGGAAACGCCCGGGAAACCAAAGTCCCACCCAGGGCCCTGTGCCCCTCAGCAATTATGAAGAGAAAGTTGAGGGGCAAAGGAAAAATGTGACGCTTTGGCTTCCAATCTTGGTAGATTGGGAGGTCAATCCACGGAAAAGACGCCGTCACTTGAGATCTAGGAAATACATAAGTAAAAGGAACAGTCGGAGTAAGCTATGGGTATGGCAGAGATCGCTCAGTTCTCACTCTGATAGACCAGCCCATCACCATATGACTAGAACCCAATCCTCTCAGCATCAGCTAGGAAAGGCCCTAGAAAGCCGCCTTTGGCGGGGGGATAGCTCCCCTATTTCAACCCCTTTCGGGGTTGGGCACCCGCCCAATCTTTTGTAGAGCTCAGTGGTCTGGTTAAACTAATATTTAAAAAAAATCAGACTTTCATTTACCCTTCCCAATCTGAATAAAATTGTCCAATAATAGTCAGAAAACAGAAAAGATCTTGCAAGGATTAAAGAATATATTGTACTTACCCTGACAGTGTAGCAGTACTTGGCCAGTTCAAAGAGAGCTTTGTCTGCCGCAGCCCACTTTGCCTCCTTCTTATTGAGTCCCTCCCCAGTCACCACACGAATACCATTTACGATCACCGAACAGACTCTGAGGGATACAGAACAGGGTGTCAATTAAAATGTAAAACTTGCAAACTAAACAAACCAAAACTGGGACAAAGACAATATAAACCGGAGCAAGATACAGTAGTTGCAAGATAACCAGATGTCGTACAGGAATGATCAAGGTGTCATTGGAAAGCTCTATCATTGTAATTTTACGGATATATAATTGTATTACGCTCTGGCTCTTGCTTATGCATGAAAAAGAGAATGGAATGAAGGTTATTTTGGGTAATTATGCCTGCACTGTAGGCGTTAATGTAGGTTAAGTTACATAAGCTAAGATTAGATAAGGGTAAAGTAATGGAATGTAAGGTAACAAAATTCATGTTGACGTTACGCTCATATTGACTGACCTGCCATTAAGACCCCAGACATATCTGAGGGGAACTGAACTAAGGTCAGCGGAGGTTTGCAGCACGGTGATGGAGTTCAGATTCTGCTTTGCATACTCTCGCTGGATGATCACCAACTTGGTCAGCGGGTTTTTGCTGGCCCAGTAAGCAGGGTTGGGCTGCAGGATGGGTCGCTTTCTGGGGATGAGGAATGTCATTATATTCCTTCCAAAACCTAGGGGGTATTTACTTATCAATTAACTCCTTTCATGCACCGGGGGTTGTCGTTTAGTAGTCAGAAATAGAATCCTCTTAATCTCATAATTACCTCTCCAAAAAAAAATTCAGCCCACAGCTTACTCAAAGGCAACTGCAGATGTTTAAGTAACTAAACTAAAGGTTTCTAAACAATACTGATGGTCACAAAGGCTCTTATGT
Organism: Paralithodes platypus; assembly: GCA_032716605.1. Taxonomy (NCBI): domain Eukaryota; kingdom Metazoa; phylum Arthropoda; class Malacostraca; order Decapoda; family Lithodidae; genus Paralithodes; species Paralithodes platypus. The sequence continues at coordinate 40,663,507 of CM064501.1, forward strand.
ATCCCAGAAAGGGCGCAAACCGAGTACTTGTGTGTGAAAGGGTTAGTCAATCAATCAATGGGGCCACGTAACTTTACTCACTTCCCAAGTAGTTCCCAACATGAATGCTCAACATTCCTCAACCACAAATCATGTATTTACCTAATTGTATTTACCTAATTGTAGTTTACAGGAGTTGAGCTAAGCTCGTGTTGTCCCGTCTCTCAGTCTACTTTTTATCCAATTTTTTCTTGAAAATATGGATGTTCCTTGCCCCTACCACCTCCTCCTCCAGCCCATTCCATTTATCAATACATCTATAGGGGAAGCTAAACTTCCTGATATCGTTCTTGCAGGTAGGTCTTTTTACTTTGTAGCTGTGGCCTCTAGTTATTCCTGTATCCATAATTAATATATCCTCCCTATCCAGCCTCTCCAGCCCCCGGGTACATTTGTACATCATTATCATGTCTCCCCTCTCTCTCCTCTCTTTTAGACTCGGTAGATTTAATTTGTCTAGCCTCCCTTCATATGGCAGTTCTCTGAGACTTGGAACCAATCTAGTGACTGCTCTCTGGATTCTTTCTAACTTGTGAATATGCTTCTTTAGATGCGGGGACCACACCACTGCTGCATACTCCAATCTTGGTCTAATCATACTCTTCATAATTTTCGCTACCATGGTCTCATCCAAATAGTTCAGAGCAACTTTCATATTCCCGGCCATTGCATACATTCCGCTAAAGAGCTTGTTAATATGTTTCTCTGGCGACAAATTATCTTGTATAATCAACCCTAAATCTTTTTCTTTTTCGGCCTTGCTAATTTTATTATCTCCCATCCTGTACTCCCAATTTGGTCTATTCACACTTCTTCCCATATTTAACACATGACATTTACTTATATTAAATTTCATTTTCCACTTGGTGCTCCATTCGTATATTTTATCTAAATCCCCTTGCAGCTCCTCACAACTACTTTTATTTGTTATTTGTCTCATAATTTTACGTCATCTGCAAACATTGACATGTAAGAGTTTATGCCTATCGGCAGGTCATTCACGTACATAAGGAACATGAGAGGTGCCAACACAGATCCCTGCGGCACACCACTCTCAACTTTCCGCCACGATGAGTAAGTTCCTCTAATGTTGGTCCTCATTTCCCTATCTGTTAAATAGCTCTCCATCCATTTCAGCAAACTCCCCCTGACACATCCTAGCGTCTCAAGCTTAGATAACAATCTCTTATGTGGTACCTTATCGAATGCTTTGGAAAGGTCTAAGTAGACGCAGTCCACCCATCCGCCTCTTTCTTGGAGTACATCTATCACCCTACTGTAATAACATAGCAAACTGGTAACACAAGATGTCCCTTCTCTGAATCCAAATTGCTTTGGGGTTATTATTTTCTTTCTCTCCAACATTTTCATCCATCTCTTCCTAATTAGCTTTTCACAAATCTTGCATACAATACTAGTAAGTGAAACTGGTCTATAGTTTAGAGGGTCCTCAGGGTTTCCATTCTTGTATATCGGAATGATATTAGCTCTTTTCCATTCAACAGGAACCTGTCCTTTATCTAAGGAAGCTTGAATTATGTCCCTCACTGGCTCCACTAATTGCTCTGCACACTCCTTTAAAACCCAGGCAGACACTTCATCCGGTCCCATAGCTTTCCTTACTTCAAGTCCTCTCATCGCAGATAACAGCTCATCTCTAGTTATTTCAATCTTACTAAGACCACTCTCCAGTACTCCCGCCTGTGGTTCGTCAAAACCTTCCTCTCTAGTAAAAACTGACCCCAATTTGTTATTCATTACCTCACACATGTCCGATACATTTTCATACGTCCTAGCATCAACTCTTAATTTAGTAATTTGTTTCTTTACCTTCAACTTACTGTTTATATATTTATAAAATAATCTAGGGTCACTTTCACATTTATTTACTATGTTCTTCTCATAGTTCATTTTAACTTGCCTAATTATGTTAACATATCTATTCCTCTCCTGTTTATATTTATTCCGATTACTCTCAGTGTTCCTTCTTCTTAATCTAGCCCAAGCTGCATCACGCCTACCCAAAGCTCTTTTGCATTTCAAATTAAACCAATCTTTCTGCTTAGTAAAATTTCCAGTTTTATATCTTGGGACAAACATATTGGTTCCTACTCTATAAATTTCGAGGAATCTACTATATTTACCTTGTACGTCCCGTTCCTTCAAAATAAGATCCCAATCTACTCCCTCTAAATATCTTTTCAAGGATACATAATCAGCTTTACTATAATTTAATCTGTCATTTATGTAGCTATTGTCTAATCTATTGGCATTACTCGAGGTCAACTTCCATTTTAGTAATAGGTGATCACTTTTACCTACAGGACATAGATAGATTATATCACTAATTTCGTGAGGATCTTTTGTAAAAATCAGATCGAGTTTAGAAGGTTCGTTATTACCCCTCATTCTTGTATTTTCCTTCACATGTTGTGTAAGTACATTTTCCGTAACCAACTCCACTAGCCGACTTCCCCAAGATCTCTGATTTGGCCCTGCATCTCCCGATTCCCAATCAACCTCACTACAGTTGAAATCTCCTACCAAGATCAATCGATTCTTCCTTAAAAGCAATCTTCTCAACGACTGAATCATATCCTCTACCATCTCCAACTCCCTCCATGCTCTGGTCTTTGGTGGCATGTAAGCTACTGCTATGTCTAGCTTTTTTCCTTCTATATCATTGAGTTCAACTGCCATTATTTCTGCCTTGTCATTATTTAACTCCACGTGCTTTGCTGTCATAGGGTTCTTAACTAATACTGCCACTCCACCTCCCCTTTTACCCTTTCTATCATTTCTCCATATATTATATCCTTCACTAAACACTATGTTGCTGTCAAAGTCCTGGTTCAGCTTTGTCTCTGTCAAACAGACTATCTGTGGTTGATCTTTTCTTAATATATTATCTAACTCTACCTTTTTACTGTTTATTCCATCTATATTAGTGTAGTAGCACAGTATATTTGAATCCACCTCCTTGTTTCTCTTCCCTCTCTGCCTCCTACCAGGTTCACCTCCTCCTCCTCCATCCCTTCCCTGACCCAGTTCCACCTCCCCCACTAATTCTATTCTCCTCCCCCCTCTCTCTCCCTCTGTTCCACCCTCTCCACCACATCCTGGCTCTCTCTCCGGTCCCCTGCTCCCTGCATTATCTCTCGCTCCGTCTCCTTGCTTTGACTTCGTACTTGTCTCTCTGTCTCTTTCCCTATCACTCCTCTTACTTTCGGTTCTTGGTGGCTCCTGATGTACCACTTCCTTACTTGCCCTTCCCTTATTCTCCAAAAAAATTTCTTCTTTTGCTCTTCAGACAACTTTCCATTCTCTTCATCAGCCTTAGCTTGGAGTTCCCTTAACTGTTCTCGTTCTTCTACACTTAGGTCCTTTTTTACCCTTATATGATTCAGCTCTGTCGAATTTAATTTCCAGCTCACATTGGCTACTGCTTCTGCTGTTGATCTAAACTTTAGTTCCACTCTTAGTGGTCTCATCTCGCCCTTCTTATATATTCCTAACCTTCTCACCTCCTCCAGTTCTTTTACCCATCCATAACCCTCGTCTAAGTAATCCAGTATCCCCTTGACTTTCACAACATCCCTTTCCTTTCTTACCTTCATATCTGCCAGGTGCTCTTCCACATCTCCAAAGATTACTACACACTTACCTCTATCTATTGTCTCTCTCACTACCTTCTCTTTCTTCTTTAAAACTTGCACTACATTTTTTTTAAACTCTTTCTTTTCCTTTTCTCTCTCTTCCTTCTGCTCCTTCACAATTTCTTCAAGGGCTACCATCGTGGCACTCTCTACCCTTGTCCACTAATTTTTTACCTCACTAATTCCTTTTACTTCCTCACTCAGGTGGCCCTCATATCCTTAAGCTGAGCCTTGAGTGCCACATTTTCTGACGCTAACTCGTCTACGCTGGCCATCACTGCCTAGGCTGTCACTTACTGGCCTAGGCCTATCCACCCCGCTAGTAACGCCACACATATCGGACAAAACTTCTACTTTAGCCCCTAACTCCTTCCTCCAATTTTCCATCACTCCCCTCCATCTCACAAGACCCATTAATTGTTTTTTCATACTTGCCAACTGATCATCCTTGTCCTCGGTGATAAAGCCTTCAAATTCATAATCCTCCTCATCCCCAGCTAGGCTTTCACGCCTTCCCGCCATCGCGAGGTGGTCGTCTGCCAGCCTAAAAACAACAATCGCCCCACTATCCCATCTCACTCCAGGAACTGTTTTACTTAATCCATATTTTCAATTACTTGGAATATCCAATTAAATCTGAATTGCTCATAAAACACCTAATTACTTATTGAAATGCACATATAAATTTCCGGGACAACACTTAGACACTCCTATCAACTTCACACAAGGTAACTCATTATCGGGGAGCAGCTGCGAGGTGTTGACAGCTCGGAGGTCGGTGAGGTATGTACTCTTCCCCGAAGTCTCCTCCACTCAGGGTAATTATAATACAGTTTTTAATGCTGTGCACTCCCTTGATTGACATGGCTAGGGCGTACCCTTGTCACAGGGATTCAACTGGACATTTGCCACAAACCGCTAGACCAAGTTGCCCAAACTCTTGCAGTCTACCAATGACACAGCCTGGGATCGAACTGCTAACCCTTCCATCAACAATCAGACACGCTATCCAGCATACCACAGCCCATGGTATGCATAATAGCCCTTTAAATGCAGAATAAGAAGTAGAAGCTATTGGTATTTTTTAAAGTTGCAATACAAATAAACATATACGAATAATGATGAGCATAAGACGAATTACGCACAATAAAACATTATTCACTCTTTATTTTATACAATATTTTATCATTTTCCTAGGTTTTGTGTTGTTGTTGTTGTTCCCTAAGCTGCCTGGCCGAACAGCCCCGAGTCCCTGAGGAAGGCCATGGCTATGATCGGGCTTTCCCACAGAGCTCTCATTGAGTGTAGATTGTGTTGTTGGCGTAAGTGGTTGTGTGAAATGCAGTCTTCTATGATGTGTTTAATGGTATGGGGTGCTGTGTTACATCCCGGGCAGGAGTCGACAACGGAGTCATCCAGTCTCTTCTGATAGCTCAGGAGAGCTGGATGGTGTCCGCATCTCAGCCTGGCCAGGTGAACTCTGTCCTCGCGAGGAAGGGAGGATTCGGAAGGATGGATTTCGGGAGGTCGTGCATGCAGCTGCGTGTTGTCTGTGAGTGAGTGGATGGATCGGTGAGAGATATAGTATGGATGTGCTTCTGGAAGTTGGTTCGGGGTGGGCAGGGGAGAGAGGACAATAATTGTGTGTGATACCGTGTGCTGGGTGTTGTTTTGATATTTCTTGGTGTCTGTGGGTGTGTTGCCATGTAATTTGGGGGGTGGTCTTGGTTCGCGGAGGCTGCTGCCAGGAATTGAGTGCCTCTCATGTCCAGATGGTCTTTGACTTTGAGGATTTTGGTTTCTTGATGTAGGTGATCTGTGGGTGCAGTAGCTGTGCAGCCTGTAATGATCTTCAGGGCTTTGTTTTGAATAGTCTGTAAAGTCTTATGATGTGTTTTAGCTAGGTTAGAAGCCCAGGCTGGGCTTGCGTATTCCATCACTGATCTTATGTATTGTTTATATACTGTGGTGGTAGTTTCTTTGTTGTGTCCAAATTTTGTGTGAGCAAGTGACCTGAGGGCGTTAAGTCTGGGTGTCAGTTTCTTTTTAATGTTTGTGGTGTGCTGTTTGAATGTCATTTTTTTTTTTTTTTTTTTTTTTTTAAGAGACAATGAACGGAGGAAGGAAAAACACAGATAAAACAAAAAGGTCCATGTGCCTAAAGGCATCCTCCATTCATAAAATGTTTGTAACAACTGGATTTAAACATTTGTAGATTGTAAGTTTGTGAAAAGCAATTCGAGGGAAGTGAATTCCAAAGAGTAGTAGCTCTGGGGATAAATGAATTCTGATAAGCAGAAGTTCTGCATTGTGGAGGAGAAAGTGTAAATTCATGGGCGCTCTCAGCTGCCCTAGTTCTACGGGGAAAGATGTGGAGAGGCGGCACAATTGAAGCAAGTTCCTCGGAACAATTGCTGTGAAAATATCTGTAGAATAATGCAAGGGATGCAACGTTTCTTCGTATGAATAATGTAGGAAGGTCCTGTGTGATTGCAGGGTTATTGATTAATCTAATAGCTTTATTTTGAATTTTGTCCAACTGCCTCAATGCAACCACTCCACTTCCACCCCACAGAGGTGAACAGTAATCCATCTGAGAGCGCACATGACTTTTATATATCACGGCCAACTGCTCGTCAGTGAAGAATTCTCGAACTCTGTACAGGAGTCCCAGTTTTTTAGAGGCATTCTTAGCAATGCTTCTAACATAATGTGTCCAGCTCAAGTTAGTAGTTAATGTTACACCGAGAATGTCAATACTAGGGGAAGTGGGAATATTTACATCATTAAAAATATATGGGAGTCAGTGAGATTCTGTCGGTTAGAAAATTGAATGTACTTGGTTTTCTGTGCATTAAAGGAAACTAGATTCTCTTGTCCCCATTCATTAATTCTAGAAAGGTCCTGGTTCAGAGAAATTGCAGTGTTTATTTTTGAATTTATAAGATCGGGTTGGGTGAAAGAATTGGTAAATGTGAAGGAACTGTGGAGTGTTGAGTCATCTGCGTAGGAATGTATTGGATTATGAGTGGTAGATATGAGATCATTGATATGAATGAGGAACAGAGTTGGGGCCAAAACTGATCCCTGGGGAACACCAGCATTTATTGAGTGAAATTGAGAATAAAGGCCATCTACCATTACACGTATTTTTCTGTTATGAAGATAAGAAGAAATTAGTGGAACTAATGATGCAAGGCCGTAGTGTGACATCTTCGACAATAAGGATTGATGCCAGACTCTATCAAATGCCTTTGATATATCCAGTGCTATTGTAAGTGTTTCACCATGTTGGTCTGTAGCTTGGTTGATTTGATGCGTAAGAAGGCAAAGAATGTCTGCAGTTGATCGACATCGTCTAAAACCATATTGCCTATCACTGATTAATTTATTATTCTCCAGATGCTTAATTATGTGATTATTTAATATAATTTCAAAGACTTTACCAAGAGTGGAAGTTATAGCTATTGGTCTGTAGTTTGATGGATCTGAAGAGGCACCTTTTTTAGGAACTGGATGGATGTTTGCTTCTTTCCAGGTACTGGGAAGCATGAGGTATGAGTACACAGACGGAAAAATTTTGCCAATACAGGAGCGAGCACCAAGGAGCAATTCTTAAGTACTATTGGAGGAATTTCATCTGGACCAGGAGCCTTATCTACTGAGAGATTCTGCAAAATAGTTTTGACATGTCTGGTGTGGATCTTAAGTGAGGGAATTTCAGGTGAATTAAAATTAAGTACAGGGACATCTTGATTTATTTCATCTAAGGTTGAGTTGGTGGAGAAAATATCCGCAAGAAGGTTAGCTTTACCTCGTGGGTCACTTACAAGATTGCCAGTCGGAGATTTTAATGGTGGAATGGATGAAGCAGTAGTGAAGTTGGATTTGAATGAGTTAAGAGTAGACCAAAATATTTTGTTATCATTTGGATTATTTAGAAGTTTATTTGCCTGCTTATGGAGAAAGTTTGATTTAGTTAGGTTTAATACAGTTTTGGCATGATTTCTGATGTTTCTAAAGTAATTAAAGGCTTCATGTGTTTTTGATCTTGTGTATGCATTGTAGGCTATTGCTTTTTATTCAGTTACTCTAGCACAATTATGGTCAAACCATTTAGGTGAATTAGATCTTTTACTGTACTTTTGATGAGGAATAAAAGTTTCCATTCCAATTTTTACAAAATCTTGTATGTGGCTCAAGGTGGAGTGTGCATCATTAGAAAAGAAAGAGGTCCAGGGAGTATCATATGTTACTCCTAGGATTTTGGGTATGTGTGAGGGGTGTGTTGTTTATGGTGAGTTGAGGGATGTATTCGTGTTCTCCTGTCCAACTTGTGAGCAGGGTTGCGGTGGATTTGGCTGGGGCTAGATTAAGTCTGTTTGTAGTGCACCAGCCATGTAGTGTGTTGAGATAGGGTTGAAGGAGATCTGTTGCTCTTTTTGGGTCATGGTGTGTGCATGTGAGTGTTATGTCATCTGCATAGGAGGCTAAGTTTATTTGGGGCGTATTGGGTGTAGTTATATCGTGCATGTACAGATTGAAGAGTGCGGGCGATAGGACGGATCCTTGTGGGACTCCGTTTGGAAAGTTTCTGATTTTAGATGACTGACCGGCAAAAGATACGTGTGCACATCTGCCTGCTAGGAAGTTGGCCAGCCACCTTTTTGTGTTGTTGTGCATGTTTGTGTTGTAGATTTTGTTTGTTAGGTTGTGGCGGGGGATGGCATCGAAGGCTTTACTAATGTCGAGTGTGGCTAGGTTTTGTGTAGTTCAAAAGACTTGCATTAAGCAGATGCATGCGTACAGAAGACGATGGTAGTTTCAAAATTATTGCAAGTTTCTTATTTTCTGATATACCAAATTTATAATAATGGCCCAACTGTACATTAATCATGGAAATTATTTTTATTAAAACAAATCCTCACTTAAAGTAAAGTTGTAGCTACGCTCCTGATAATATTTTGCAAAACAAAGACTATTATACAATAATATACAATATTTTATAAAAACAAATGTTTAAGCCCCCCCCTCCCCTCCAGAAAAATAAATAAATAGGAAAAGTGGGGATTGGGTCTGAGTAAATAGATAGAATAATAAATAGATTTCCTTACCCTGGTGCCGCCCCCTGGAATTGTGGCCGCATTCCCTTCTGAAGTTGTTGCTGAGAAGTTGTCTGGTTGAGTTGGGGTCTTGTGTTGTTATATTGCATTGGTGGGACCCTGTTGAATGGCTGCTGTGAAGAATTCTGAAGCCGTGGTTGCTGCGATGAATTCAGAAGTTGGGGTCGTATGTTGTTGAATTGTGGTGGGGGTACTTTGTTAAACTGCTGCGGTGATGAATTCTGAAGCCATGGCTGCTGTGCTTTCTGAAGTTGGGATTGAGCATTATTGAATTGAAGTAACGGTACTTTATTCAACAGCTGCTGAGGTGGAGGTACTTTATTAAACAGTGGCTGTGAGGATTTTTGCATTTGATGTGGTTGTGATACCCTGTTAAACTGCTGCGGTGACGATATTTGCGTTTGATGTGGTGGTGGTACTTTGTTGAACTGCTGCGGTGACGATTTTTGCGGTTTCTGTGGTTGTGATACCCTGTTGAACTGCTGCGGTGACAATTTTTGCGTTTGATGTGGTGGTGGTACCCTATTGAACTGTTGCTGTGATGATTTTTGATGTGGTTGTTTTACATTCTGGAGCTGTGGTGGTGGCACTCGATTTAACAGCGGCTGTGATGTATTCTTAAACTGTGGTTGTTTTACATTCTGGAGCTGTGGTGGTGGCACTCGATTTAACAGCGGCTGTGATGTATTCTTAAACTGTGATTGTTTAACATTCTGGAGATGTGGTGGTGGCACTCGATTTAACAGCGGCTGTGATGTATTCTTAAACTGTGGTTGGTTTACATTCTGGAGCTGTGGTGGTGGCACTCGATTTAACAGCGGCTGTGATGTACCGGTATTCTTAAACTGTGGTTGGTTTACATTCTGGAGCTGTGGTGGTGGCACTCGATTTAACTGCGGCTGCGATGTATTATTTAACTGTGGTTCTTGTACCTTTTTGGTACCACTCTGTAATGGAGGATGTGTTTCAGCTTGTAAGTGTTCCTGCATTGCTCTATATAATTGTTGCTGTATTGCAGTTAGTAATTTTGGCTGTCTTGTATTTTGTAATTGTGGCTGTATTGTATTTTTCAATTGTGTTGTTTGTAACGGTGACCATACTGTACTTTGTAATTGTGGCTGTGTTGCACTTTGTGTCTGTGGTTGATTCGGCATTGGATTAAATGATTTAGAAATATTATGGTTCGGCACGGCTGCTTCCTTTTTTAAAGGATCACAGACACTGTAAGACCATTGGTTTTCAGGTACTACGTTTGCTGATGGTGCGCTCTGAATACCAACATTGTCTTTACTTTTGCACTGAGTTTGATTGTCCTGCTCATAGGAACTGTGAGGTCGGTCACGGCTGGTTCCTTCTTTCCCATAATTGTCCTGTTGATAGGAATTGTGAGCTCGGTCACAGCTTTTTCTTTCTTCATTGTAATTGTCCTGCTCATAGGCATTGCGAGCTTGGTCACGGATTGTTCTTTCGTCATTGTAATCGTCCTGCTCATAGGTATTGTGAGCTCTATCACGGTTTGTTCTTTCTTCCCCATAATCGTCCTGCTCATAGGCATTGTGAGTTCGGTCACACCTTGTTCTTTCTTCCCCATAATTGTTCTGTTGATAGGAATTGGGAGCTCTATCACGGCTCGTTCTTTCTTCATTGTAATCGTCCTGCTCATAGGAATTGGGAACTCTATCACGGCTGTTTTTTTCTTCCCCGTAATTGTCCTGTTGATAGGTATTGGGAGCTCGGTCACGGCTGGTTCTTTCTTCCCCGTAATTGTCCTGTTGATAGGAATTGGGAGCTTTATCGCGACTTGTTCTTTCTTCCCCATAATTGTCCTGCTCATAGGAATTGGGAGCTCGGTCACAGATGTTTTTTTCTTCCTCGTAATTTTCCTGTTGATAGGAATTAGGAGCTCTATCACGGTTGGTTCTTTCTTCCTCGTAATTTTCCTGTTGATAGGAATTGTGAGCTCTATCACGGCTTGCTCCTTCTTCCCCATAATTGTCCTGTTGATATGAATTGTGAGCTCGGTCACGGCTTGCTCCTTCTTCCCCATTAATGTCCTGCTCGTAGGAACTGAGAGCTCGGTCACGGCTGGTTCTTTCTTCCCCATAATTGTCCTGTTGATAAGAATTGGGAGCTCGGTCACGGGTGTTTTTTTCTTCCCCATAATTATCCTGCTCATAGGAATTGGGAACTCTATCACGGTTTGTTCTTTCTTTCCCATAATTGTCCTGCTCATAGGAACCGAGAGCTCGGTCACGGCTTGTTCTTTCTTCATTGTAATTGTCCTGTTGATAGGCATTGCGAGCTTGGTCACGGATTGTTCTTTCGTCATTGTAATCGTCCTGCTCATAGGAATTGTGAGCTCTATCACGGCTTGTTCTTTCTTCCCCATAATCGTCCTGCTCATAGGCATTGTGAGTTCGGTCACAGCTTGTTCTTTCTTCCCCATAATTGTTCTGTTGATAGGAATTGGGAGCTCTATCACGGCTCGTTCTTTCTTCATTGTAATCATCCTGCTCATAGGCATTGTGAGTTCGGTCACGGTTTGTTCTTCCTTCCCCGTCATTATCCTGCTGATAGGAATTGGGAGCTCGGTCACGACTCGTTCTTTCTTCATTGTAATCATCTTGCTCATAGGCATTGTGAGTTCGGTCACGGTTTGTTCTTCCTTCCCCATCATTGTCCTGCTGATAGGTATTGGGAGCTCGGTTACGACTCGTTCTTCCTTCCCTGTCATTGTCCTGTTGATAGGTATTGGGAGCTCGGTCACGACTCGTTCTTCCTTCCCCGTCATTGTACTGTTGATAGGTATTGGGAGCTCGGTCACGACTCGTTCTTCCTTCCCCGTCATTGTCCTGTTGATAGGTATTGGGAGCTCGGTCACGACTCGTTGTTTCTTCCCCGTCATTGTCCTGTTGATAGGTATTGGGAGCACGGTCACGACTCGTTGTTTCTTCCCCATAATTGTCCTGTTGATAGGTATTGGGAGCTCGGTCACGACTCGTTGTTTCTTCCCCGTCATTGTCCTGTTGATAGGTATTGGGAGCTCGGTCACGACTCGTTGTTTCTTCCCCGTCATTGTCCTGTTGATAGGTATTGGGAGCACGGTCACGACTCGTTGTTTCTTCCCCATAATTGTCCTGTTGATAGGTATTGGGAGCTCGGTCACGGCCTGTTCTTTCTTCATTGTAATTGTCCTGCTGATAGGTATTGGGAGCACGGTTACGACTCGTTCTTTCTTCCCCGTAATCGCCCTGCTCATAGGAATTGGGAGCTCGGTTACGGCTTGTTCTTTCTTCACTGCAAGTATTATAATCTCCATTGAGATATTTAATTCTCTTCGGCCCTGAAAAAGCAAGTGAACATAGTCAAGTTGTGAGAATTAATAGCTACACACCCACATGAATCAGTATCTACTACAAACAAGAACATACAATGCATCATTATACCCTAGATATAAGTAACACTCCGTTCTTAACATTAATCATCAATTACAAACCCCAATGTACTTGAATAAACAAATGAAGGCATATGGTCCTCCCGGGATTCGAACTTAGGACACCACACCCAGAACATAAGCACCTAAACCACACCATTCAGAATTTGGCTTGAGTTTCGAATGGGTGTAACCTTATTAACCTGGCAAATGCGACGTTCCTTCCGGAATGTTTTACTGGGCAAATACGACGTTCCTTCCGGTATCTTACACTTAAAAACAACAATAACAAAAAACGCATCAGTGACGGGGAAATGTATGCAATATATGATTAGGTGGCATGTCTCCATACCACCACCTCCTCTCTTTCCCTTATATTTGTCTAACCCCCTCCCCTTCCTCTCCTACCCCCCCTTTCTCCCTCAACTTCCCCCCCCTGCCCCTTTGTTCTACTTTTTCCCTCCCCCACTATCTATAGCTATTAATGATAATAATAAATAAATACCGGTATATAAAGTGGTTGAAGATAAATTTTTTCAATTATCAGAAGTGAATGGCTAAAGTATTTGAAGTACAGTACAGTACTGGTATACTGAAGAGAGTAATTGGGTTTACTATCATAATACAGTACCGTACTCCTACCTAAATCGTCCGAGGTATCATCACCGTAGTATTGGCGCTTCTGTCTCTTGCTTTCCTCTCGACCTGGTGCCTCCTGTGTGCTCTCATCCAAGTCATCCAAGTTTCTGTAATGCAATAATATACATCACTACCTGACAGGCAAACAAGAAACTATTTAAAACAAGGGTTTATATCTAGTTTTACACCGGGTCGAAACTATCGATATATTATTTAGGCGTATATATTTGTTATATCATGTACTTCATTGGCATACATGTCTAAACTGTCGGTAACTCATTTGAATTTAATCCCTAAACTTCTACAAACAAATCCTAGATCTCCCATATCTCACTCGATCAATATTTTGTGTTGCGTTGGTCCCACACCTTTCAACCCACTTTATTTGATTTATGCCAAAACTTAATTAGGCCCCCTACTGGCAACATAGATGCTGATTTCAATAAGTTCTGGGGGGGTGAGGGAGAGGCAGAGCACCCCCTTACTTACCATGGGGGGCCGTATCTTAAGATTGATAGATAATGGGGGTTTTGCAATTTCCGATGGGGTTCATACAAAAGCACACCTAAAACCCCCCCAAAACAAGGACAAAAAATAAAAAAATACTTGTAAAAATCGTCCCCGGTGTAAAACTGGATTATTACCAAAACAAGTCCTATATACAGTAATTCCCGGGCATTTCCGCGCCCTCCTCAGCTCCCTGCCTTAGAGTGGCTTTGGTCACCTGGGTTTTGTTAGTGGTAAGCAGGGAGGGTTTTGTGGGGGCGCTCTATGGCCTTGGCCTTGCTCGGGACCTTGGGGCTGTTCGGCCAGGCAGCCTGGGGAACAACAACAGTAATCATCATGAATAAATATACAAAGTTAATGTTATATTATACAGTACTGTATTTATAACGTGTTTGGAAGAGATGAAATGGTGAAAACAATGCAATACCATGTTAATCTACCTATAGCCCTTCTCCTATTTGTTGCAGTTATTTATAACACCAAATTGTCTGGAGTTACACCCTGATCACAATAAAAGCCACACGCCAAAGTTGGCTCGGATTTGGGCATTTTTCAGAGTCCAAAACCCCCATAATTTGAAAACAAAAATTTGGCTCAGATTTTTACCAAATTTCAGATAAAAAAAATAATAAAATGTGAAAATCCGAGCCAAGTTTTGACAAAAGTTGGCTCGGAGGGGGCTTTGGCCCCCTCACCCCCATGACTTTATGTCACTATCATGTATATTACCAGCAGGAGGGCAAATAACAGTAGTCGGTAAAATTCTAGCAATAGCTTCCTATCAATTTTAGCATAGATTCTTTTTTAAATCCCTAGTTTTCCTTCATATTTCATGTTTTGTGATATTAAGAACAGGTGCAATTTAGTTTTTTATTAGCCTAACCTAACAACCTAACCTTAGGCCTAGGCTATATAATTTTAAAACTAAAATGCCCCGGTTTATAGCCAAATATCATAAACCATTTAATAAGGCTATAGGCTAAGCAGACAAACGGAAATATTTTTAATACCAAAATCGAGTTGGAGCCACCGCTAGAATTATACCCAGTACAGTAGTATAATTAGCCTAGACGCGAACGTAGACTAACTGCGAGTGTGTAACTATGTAAACAAAGCGACGGTATGCCCGCTAACACAACTCTTACCGGACAAACTGGATTTTAGGTCACGTATGGGATATAATGTTCTAAATGTATACTACTGTATAGCTTTGTCATAGAGTATTAGTCACCACAATATATGTCTTTACCGCTGCATATTAAATTATTTTTCCTTAGACTTTGTGGGTTAAATAAGGGTGGAAGGAAAAATGGCGGCCATCTTGGATCAGCTGAGAACTAATATTTTTCAAATTTTTACCGTATTTTTAGTATTTTGTCATATTCTATATCAATGCTAACCCTGCGGGAGTCTGGGGGCGGCAGCCCCCAGGTTAGGTTAGGTTGTTAGGTTAAGGTAATGACAAAATATGGTTTTAGGGGGTGGGTTTTAATATTGAAAAATAATGGGTAAATAGGAATTTGCAGAAGGAAAAACACACTAATCAATGAAGGAACTGATGAGAAAAAGGATTATAATACAAAAAACACATACGTGACCTAAAATCCAATTTGACCCTCTTACCTGTTATTCTATAGAATACTCGAATTATTCTATAATTGCACCTATACGAGCTAAACAAATTATTATTGTATTAACAGGAAGGTACGACGAGGTAAGTGATGTGGCATAGGTGGCAAGATGCGGAAATGGATTATAAGGGCATTCCGCCCCCTCTGACCCCCTTACGAAAATCTACGGTTACTCACTCCACCCCAACTGAATTTCTACCAGCAGGGGTGTGGGGGTGGTAGCCCCCACCCATAATACTAGGATAGGTTAGGTAAGGCTAATATCTCTCTGAAACATTGTAAAATCTGTGTCACATCTAGCAGCTAGCCTAGATTGATAGACTTTTGTCTGATTGTCAGAAGGGGCGGAATGCCCTTATAATCCATTTCCGCATATTGCCACCTAGCCTACAGTATACCACATTAAATGATCGGGAAATATAGCCTAACCGAAACTACCACTAATTTTCCCATAGTTTTTCTTTTTGGTTTTAGGTAGTTTTCATCATTATACAGTAGCATAGTTGATATTAGTTACAATACCCGGAAAATTTTATTTCTCCCATTATCCAACGAGATGTAAGTCATTTTCAGAGTAAATAGGCTATACATTCTTTTTTGCCTTTGGATACAGGATGGGTTGAGGGGGGGCTGTGCCCCCCTCACCCATGACTTATTGAAATCAGCATCTATTTTAACAGTTGGGGGCTTAATAAGAGTTTGGTAAATGTTTACCTATGGTCCCGTTAAAATATCCTCAAGTAACCTATTAAGAACTGGTCAGGGGACTGGTTAGAACTTGTAGGATGTTTAATTGAAGTGTGGAAATCAGTATTTACTGAGAAATAAGTCTTAAAATGCGTAATATTTTACGGGAGGGTCTGTACGCCGCCACATACCTTACCCCCTGCACATGCGCGGCCCCGCCCACTGCCCAAAATGTACAAATATTATATTACATTAGATTAACCTAACCTAACTTAACCTAACCTAACTTAACCTAATATAATATAATATAATATAATATAATATAATATAATATAATATAATATAAAAAAATTGCCTGAACTAGTCATTGTTTACCTGGGAAAGAGAGGGCAGGGACCCTGGGTGACCCATAGCGCATTTTAAGACTGTTATTTCTCAATAAATACTGATTTCCACACTTCAATGTTAGGGGTCACTTGAAGCATGCTATGCTTACAGGTACCTACCCGATAGCACTATCGTTAGTGAGTTATATTTGTATTTTGTACTATTGTTATTATCTTGTCAAGTTGCAAATTTAATTTTAATATAACATTTGACACTTAATGTACTGTAGTTTCTTTATTGATGCAGAGTTTAGTAAAATTTACCAGAACGTCCCCGACTTCCCAAATTGACTAATTCCTTGAACGTGACTACAGTGCGTTGGTATGTGTGCGATTAGTTTGCTTGGGAACCAGATTAACTTGTTCATGTAGTGATGTACACCCTATGTGGTGGATTGTGTTCTTTTATTTATAAATAATTATTTTACTTAAGCGTTGTTTCCACATAGCAATTTTGATTCGTTGTTTTGTCTTTTTACTGTGTTCGTATACGTTTTGGTTTGTTTATTTTGCAAGTTTTACATTAGCCTATAATCCTACAAGTTCTAACCAGTCCCCTGAACAGTTTTTAATAGGTTACTTGAGGATATTTTAACGGGACCATAGGTAAACATTTATCAAATACAATACTGGGTTTATGTTTATCACCAACCAGTGACGGGCCCCATCGATGATTATTATTGTGTTATCACTTTCATGAACGAAACTGTGTTGGTGTACATTTACTTACCGTCGCAGATTCGTTATCAATGAAATACGAGAAACTGTAAAAAATACCTCCCTGTCGATGGCCGCGGCGCAATAGTAAACAATGGCTGTCGTTCGGGAGCTCTTACCCTCAAGCTTTCAGTCGAACGTCACTACACTTAGCGGTCTTTTTATGAATCATGAACCATAGCATGAACTAATCACAGCCTTCCGATCAACCAATCGCACAGTCTTTCAGTCGTCACATCACGTGCCACGCCCCTCGCCGGCCCGGGCGCCGGGCGGGCTCAGTTTGAAGATGGAACCCTAACATGGAGGTCGTGGTGGTATGTGCTACGAGTTTTTCAGGTAATTTGTTGTACTTTGGTATTTTTATTTACCGGATCAGTCTGAAGATGGTTTTTTCTTTGATATACAGTGTTGTTTAATACCAAGGACTGACGCATTTTACTATTTTCCCATTAGCCTATCCATCAATCTTAAGACACGGCCCCCGATAGTGGGGAGGGCTATGAAGATCAGGGAAATTGCGGGGTAAAAGCCGTAAATAAAGGGGTAATATTGGAAGAACTCTGAAAATACAATATTGAAAAGTAACAAAACCTGAAAATAGAAAAACCCCAGCTAAGTTTTGACCAAACTTGGCTCGGGTTTTTCAATTTTTCAGATATACTGTACCTATGCTAATAATTTGGTAAATATCCAGTTTTACACCGGGGACGATTTTTAACAAGTATTTGTTATATTTTGTTTTCCTTGTTTTGGGGTTTTTAGAGGTTTTTGGAAAAAATTGAAGAGACCCCGGACAGCCTTTTTACTAGTTAATTTTAGTTTTTTGTTTATTTTTCTTTGATATACAGTGTATATACAATACCGAGGACCATCGCATTTTAGTATTTTCAACATTAGCCTAACCTAACCAAACCGACGGTCTAAACCCAGCTCACGTTCCCTGTTTATGGATGCGCAACGGTCTAAACCCAGCTCACGTTCCCTGTTTATGGGTACGCGACAGTCTAAACCCAGCTCACGTTCCCTGTTTATCGGTGAACAATCCAACAGTTTCTCGTATTTCACTTATAGTGAATTTGCGACGGTAATTACATGTGCACCAACATAGTATGGTCCATGAAACTTCTAGAACACTTATAATTATCAATGGGGCTCGTATCCGGGCTGTCTTCAATTTTAACCGTGTTTTTTTATGAACCCCAACGGAAAATGCAAAAAAAATAGCCTAGCCTAGCCTAACCTAACCTAACCGGCAAGAATGTTAAGTGCGGGCGTACCGCCAGCCTTGTTTACACTACGGATAGTGGCGTCGGACCTTTCCCATCATGTTCCCGTCTATTTTGACTGCCTTTGGATATAAAAATACATTAGCCTAACCAAACAACCTAACCTAACCTAGTATTCATGTAGTAATGACAGGGGGCAAATAGCAGAAAATATAGCGTCGAAATAGACTGGAACATAACTGCGAGCGCACATGACGACCGTACGCCCGATCAGTACATCCATGCCACCTTACCTAACCGAAAACTAACAAGTCTCCGCGACGGTCTAAACCCAGCTCACGTTCCCTGTTTATGGGTGCGCGACGGTCTAAACCCAGCTCACGTTCCCTGTTTATATTTATTTTAGAGATTTAGGGATTTTATTATAATGAATTTCCGACGGGGTTGTTGTTGTTGTTGCTGTTCTCCAAGCTGCCTGGCCGAACAGCCCCAAGGGCCAAGGCCCCGAGCAAGGCCAAAGCCATAACCGACCGCCCCCACAGAACCCTTCCTGCCGACCACAATTAAGCCTGGGTGACCGAAGCCACTCCATGGCGGGGAGCTGAGGAGGGTGCAGAAATGCCCGGGAATCCAAAGCCCCACCCAGGGCCCTGTGCCCCTCAGCAATTATGAAGAGAAAGTTGAGGGTAAAGGAAAAATGTGACGCTTTGGCTTCCAATCTTGGTAGATTGGGAGATCAATCCACGGAAGAGACGCCGTCACTTGAGATCTAAAAAACATATAAGTAAAAGAAACAGTCAGAGCAAGCTATGGGTATGGCAGAGATCGCTCAGTTCTCACTCTGATAGACCAGCCCATCACCACATGACTAGAACCCAATCCTCTCAGCATCAGGTAGGAAGCCACCTTTGGCGGGGGGATAGCTCCCCTATTTCAACCCCTTTCGGGGTGGACATAGGCTATAGGATATGGCAATGAAGTACTGTACTAACATATTTGTCTAAATAATGGTACGATTTTAGTTACTGGACAGCTATTTGACAGGTACCGCCAACGATTTAATACATATTTGTTTTCGGTTTCCACGCATCCAACACCAAGCTGCACCCTTTTCTGGTGTACGAAACACTAAAAAAGCAATGGGGACACTTTAATAATGATAATATGAGACGAAATATAAAGACAACTCGGTTGCGTTCGTGGAAGTAGCGTCGCTTTGTTTACTTTACGCTCGGAGTGACTTTCCCCGGTCCCGCCTTGGCGGTCGACTTCAAATGGCTAAGCTTATAGGCCTATAACCAGTTGTTGGGTCCATTTTTTTATAAAGACTTGCGTTATAGGCCGTGGGATACAGGACAGGGTTGAGGGGGGGCTCTGCTGCCCCTCACCCCCCCCCCGTGAATTATAATAATCGTCATCTATGTGGCCAGCAGGGGGCAAGTAAAACAGCTGGCCGTAGTAACCTCGAGCGTCCTGGGTAAACAAACCGCGACAATCCGAAGCGACGACGGACTCTCCCCGCCGCCGATTTTCGGCCCAAACGCGCAGTTTTATTCTCGTCGAAAACCACATTTAAAAAGTTATTATATCGTTTTCAATACTATTACCGGACCAGAAAAAGGTGTAGCTTGGTGTTGGATGCGTGGAAACCGAAAAAAAATATGTATTAAATCCTCGGTGGTACCTGTCAAATAGGTGTCCAGTAACTAAAATCGTACCTAAATAATACATCGATAGTTTGGACCCGGTGTAAAACTGGATAGGCCTAAATTCCAATCATTTTTTTAGCTCATAGGCTAGCCTATAGGCCTAGGCAGCTAGGCTAGGCCTATGTACAATTATAGAAATTTACCGAATAGGTCCTACCCAGCCTAGTAACTGCAAAGACTAGGCCGCTAGACGTAGGCTAGGCCTAGGTTATTATGGCATTTATGGGGCCCCCGCCCCCGGGCTTATGGCTTGCCGCTTGGCCTAGGCTAGGATCTAGCCTAGGCCTATTCATATTTTTTCCAACGATTAGTTCCCCAACCTTCCAAAGTAACTTAATCTCTGCGTAGGCTAATACTGTAAGACATCAACTCGTCTACTATACCGTACCTCAGTAGTGTGGCAATTAAGCCATCATCGTCATCTACATAATTGCGAGACATCTCGCTACCCCAACACTTCGCTGCTTCCTTGGTCTTGTTTAAGGGCAATTTTGACGCGACGACGCGTCTGCAACAGCCCTTACTGTAGTCCCTTCACAGATGATGAAGATCCTGTCGTTTTCACGTCCATGAAGTTGGAAACCTAATGAGAAATACCCTCAGAATCTGACAGTTACGGAAGAGCCGCTGCTTCAGATCCACCGTCCTCCTTCCTCCTTTTTCTTCTCTAGGGAAGGTCGGCGCCTCGGCGGCTTGGTCGTAGAGTAGAGGTTTCCCTCCGACCGCGCCTTTTTAACGGCTTCCTTGAGTTCCTTCCCCAAGGTAAAGGTATGAGAAACCGGGAGAAATGGACAGGGAAAATCAGAAACTCATAGAAACTCAGAGATTGTTTAAGAAACAAATAAAAGAAAAAACTTAAGTACCCCACACTTTTTCACTCCATCCCACCCTCCCTCTCTCTTATACTTATTGCTCTCTTGAGCAATAGCCTTAGTTAGCCTATCTGTGTTATATTGTGACAAAATGTGATATGTGCTCTATTCTGTAAATAGGCCTACTGTATATTTTATTTTATTGTTTCTTTATTAATATATCTTTGTGTATAATTATTATCTGTGCTCTGACGAGAAGTGTATGTGATATGGACCATTAGGTCGTACTGTATTTATACAGTACAGTAGTAAACATTGTGTTAAATTCAACCCACTGAAAAGTGCTGTTCTTATATTTAGATCAAAATTACTGTATAAAAGTAAACTGCCAAATTTCTCACTCAATAATCAAATTATTCAAGAAGTAAACAAAATAAAATACCTGGGACACATTATCTCAAACGATTGCTCAGATGATGCAGATATCGGCCGTCAGCGCAGACAGCTATATTTACGTGGTAACACCATCTTGAGAAAATTCCACATGTGTAATTGGGAAACTAAAGTCACTTTGTTCCGGACATATTGTTCCTCTATGTACACGGCCCATTTGTGGTGGAAGTATAAGAGAGCCACCATAAATGGTCTGTGTACATCCTATCATAATATACTCAAGATGTTTATTGGTCTCTCTAAATATGAAAGCACTAGTATGGTGTGCACACTGTTTGGATGTGCAGTGCTGTCGGGCTGTCATCAGGAGACTGGTGTACAGCTTTTCGCAGCGACTGCAATCCTCCAGTAACACGCTGATTGTAGCTCTTGGTCTAGTGATCATATCTATGAATCCCGTATTATATCTCACTGGCAGAAGCTGCTGCACACATAGTATGTACTGTAATGTAATATATAGGTCTAATTGAACTATGAGCAATGATCTGTGCAATAGGTGTTAACCAACATTGAGCATAGCCTTAGTTAGCCTATCTGTGTTATATTGTGACAAAATGTGATATGTGCTCTATTCTGTAAATAGGCCTACTGTATTTTTTATTTTATTGTGTCTTTATTAATATATCTTTGTGTATAATTATTATCTGTGCTCTGACGAGAAGTGTATGTGATATGGACCATTAGGTCGTACTGTATTTATA
This sequence comes from Paralithodes platypus, assembly GCA_032716605.1. Taxonomy (NCBI): domain Eukaryota; kingdom Metazoa; phylum Arthropoda; class Malacostraca; order Decapoda; family Lithodidae; genus Paralithodes; species Paralithodes platypus. The sequence continues at coordinate 40,685,229 of CM064501.1, forward strand.
CTGTATCTATCTTATGTGTCTGGAATAAAGAATTATTATTATTATTATTATTATACTGTACAGTATCTATCTTATGTGTCTGGAATAAAGAATTATTATTATTATTATTATTATTATTATTATTATTATTATACATTCGCACCCCTCCTTGCCATATTCTTTTATTGTTTCCATTCTTTCAAACACCCTCTCATCCTCAGCACCTTCCAGCCCTAGAACATATGCCACTACCATATCCTTTCTGCTCTTCACTTCATTCCATCTCTTGACCCCTATGCATTCTATCATTTTCCTCTCCAGTTTCCCTTTCAGCCGCATTTGTATAAACCGTAAATCCTCTTCCCTTCCTTACCCTCTTAATCATCTCTCTTTCAAAACCATCCGAGCGAACCAAACAAAATGACAGCTGAGACATGACTTATTAGCGTGAGGTCAAGGATCTAACTATTGCCGGACGCCGTGATCCCCGAGGCGGCCACGAACGAAACGCCCAAATGCACCGCTGTCCCGTCAGTCAGTCGACGCCCCTCCTCCCATCCAGCACTGCTTTGACGCATATACTTCTTAACTCCATCCTTCCACCTCTCTGTCGGTTTACCTCTCCCTCTCTGTCCCTCCACCTCGCTCTCGTACACTATAGCTCTCTTAGTCATTCTCTCTTTCCATACGTTCCACATGGCCGAACCATCTCAAGGTGTTCCTTTTCACACTTTCCAGCACACCTATATACATCCACACCACACCGCTCTTCTTTGAAATTTAGGGTTCTGGCAAATGTTTCTTGGCATAAGATGTGAAATGCTGGGTGAACGAAGGGAATTTAACCCTCCCGAAAACTCCCTAGGTTTTGAGATGCCTGGCGCGGGGCTCGAACCCTGGTTAGCGACCTCAGTAGGTCGACCAGACCCGATTTTTGGTACAGGGCATTACAAGATGTTCGAAGACTCCTCTAAATGTTAAAGCTACGAACGACCACATCTCCTAAGAACGTGAAATCCTTTTTAAACATGACCAATTACATTTTCCAGGTATTCTAGATCATTGAGTAACTGTCGTCAGGCAATGGTGGTAACGTCATAGGAAGTAGTCATGCAGTGGTTATGGCATAACCAGTACAGTTGTCAGGCAGTGGTTATGACCTTGCAATTGTCAAGTAGAGATTATAATGTCAAAGTTGTCAGGCAGTGGCTATGACATCATAGTTGTCAGGCAGTGGCTATGACATCATAGTTGTCAGGCAGTGGCTATATTTTTTTTTCTTTTTTTCTATGTGATTGAGGGAGGCAAAAGGCATAACTGCCTATAGCGAGTGCCTCCCCCATACTTGAAAGAGTGACAGGGTCAAAATCAAGGGACGTTCGAGCCAAAATGCCTGGACACACGGAGTTTGAAGCAATTTAAGTCATAGGAAGAGGGAAAGACTGATTCTGGGAGAGAGTTCCAGAGCTCAGCTGTTGAGTAGAAGAAAGTTTGAGAGTAACGTTTCACTCTTGGGTTGGAGAGTTGCACAGAGTAGGGGTGGGATTGAGTTGCAAGACGGGTACCATGTGCCCTACGTAAAGGAGGTGGTATGCACTGGGATAGCTCTGAGGAACACTGATTATTATAGTAGCGATAGAATAGCGAGAGAGATGCAACATTGCGGCAGAGAGAGAGATTGCAGAGAGTTGGTGAGTGGACGGGAGTTAATGATACGAAAGGCCTTCCTTTCAACTTTGTCTAGGAGAGCGGTGTGAGAGGAACCTCCCCACACATGTGGACAATACTCAATACAAGGGCGCACTATGCCCCTGTACAGAGCAAGAAGCTGTGCAGGGGAAAAGAACCCCCTAAGGCGGTTGAGCACACCCAGCTTCTGGGAGGCTGCCTTAGCAAGACTGGTAATATGGTCCTTCCAAATGAGAGCAGAAGAAAAAGAGACACCAAGAATATTGAGAGAATTAAGATGAAGTGTTGATTTTTGTATTGTTGAAGAATAAGGGATAGTCCGCTGGGAGATCCTGATGGGTAGATAGATGGAGAAATTGGGTTTTGGAAGCATTAAAGTTAACAAGGTTTTCTCTGCCCCAATTGGAAATAGTATTTAGATCTGAATTTAAGAGTTCTATGGCTTCATTACGTTTGTCGTGGAGGGATTGCTGGCTGGGGCGTTCTGAAAAACTAATGGAGTAGTGTAAGTGTTATGCCCTGTTTTTCTACAGGTTTAACTTGGGTAATGTGAGTTCTAAATTGACTGGGTATATAAGGCTGCATGCACAATACAAGATATGAGGAATAGAGAACACAAAGAAACACATGGTAGCAAGTTACATGATCACGTTTATTGATATACCACTGCAGAATACTTGTGTAAGACAATATAATAGAATTGAACAACACTAGCATAAGTGGATCTGGATGGAGCCTAGTCTCCCACTTCCAACGTTCAGGTATTAATCTTCTGATCACTGGCTTTGATTTCACAGGTTTATATACCGAAGACCATCAATGTTACTTATAGATTCATATTCACTGTTAGATTTATTACTGGTAGCTCTGGTGCACAAGTAGTAGTTCACAGACTAGATTAGACACGCATTTTTAGAGCACGGGAATTCTAGTAACCTCAGGGGGTACTGATCTAAGTTTTATATCCTTGTCTCAGAAATACATAGAACGCAAATCAGTGGGCGAACGTTAGATATCACTAGAGTTTTAATATCTGAATAAGGTAATTACGAGAGTCAAGGTCGCCTGTTAATTAAAGAGCACTGATCGCTTAGTACGTCCCAAATGGAATGGTTAAGTATGAATTACACTGGGCAAGGTCTTAGCCACTTCGTAGAAATATTAATTAGTGAATCTAAAACAGCACAGTAATATGTAGTACTGCTAAAGGGAATCTTGGGTAGTATCTGATGGGTCTGGTCCTGGTTATCTTGCGTCCATGATGTTGGGGGCTAACGACTGGTTCCGCGGCCGTCCAGGGGGGCCATATGTGTGAAGTTCTTCAATACGTGGGCAGGTCCTTCTATCCAAATCTGCCACGGAGTCTGCCGGTTCTGGGATCTCACTCCGGAACAACACAAGGGCAGAGCTAGAAATTAACTGCAGGGTAGTGACCCCTGGTTGGTGTCTAGCTTTCAACTGATTTGACTGGGGGCGGGAGTTAGATTTATAGGCTCGGTTCTGGACCCTGTAGACAGTAGGGATCTCGAGTCTTATGGACTTAATTGAGCTCTCAATAGATATGGGGACTAGGTAAGATGGTATTTACTGTTGTGGCACAGGGCGATAGGAAGCCTTTATATTTTCATATAACTGAGCCTTAGTAAGAGGTACTATTTTGGCTATACTGGACGTATTTAGGGGAGAGAGACTGGATCTACTTTGCGAGGAGGACTGGGACAGCTGTGATAGGAGCGTCTCTCTAGATTGTTCAATCTTCATTCTATGGTATAGCTGAGGTGCTAATTTAGTGATCAGAGCATGCAAGAAAGGTAAATGGTTTATTGTGAGTTAATAGCGGTTAGTAAAGGTGTTAGTCATTCATGGTTAGTTCATTGATAGGAAGAATTCCTGTGCTACCTGGCAATGACTCGAAAGTCAAAACAGGGGCCAGGTATACCTCCGCGGGGGTGGGGGTCTCCCTCCTCGGGTGGGCAAAAAGGGGGAGCTGGGCGCCCTCTCTCTGATATATTCGTCCGGCGGCTGTGGCTAGGGGCTTGCCATATCACCAGTGTTTGTAATAACCCTCTGTGTATGAGACAGATGTGAGTGTCTTTAATACCAAAACCGAAGGTGCCTTAGCTAGCTGGTTTTACTCGGCTGGTTGTTAATTGTAGGGTTTGCTGGATATGGTGGAGACTGGGTTGCTAACTCTGCCACATTTATCTGGAAGTATGACAATAGAAGTTAGTTACTGGCGGGGCGGCTAGCCTCGCACCGACGACCATTGGGTGCAGGGTTGTGAATGTGTTGTAAGAGAATAGATGGCATGCAAGGGGCTAGTAAAGTTCTAATGTTGTTCTGGCCTACTAAGTGAAGGTAGGCTGGATAGGAGTATATATATAAAAGGTTGGAGAGCGTTAGTAACGGACAATTCAAGGATCTTCAAGAGGTATGAGAGAGAGGCTAGGTCGGACAAGAGTCGAGAAGCGCGGGTGTCCTAATGAGAGGGGGGGAGAGTTCAAGGGCTACAGGGAAATTTTGCCCCTAAGGTCCCTGGGCGTGGGGGTGGCATTAGGCTACAATTTATATGGAAGTTTGAAAAGGCAGTAGAATACGTTAGCCAAATGCTACCGGGGAATGCAACTATGGGGTGGTATATGAGTCTGGAAAAGATAGAGTTATGTGATCAGTCAGAGGGTTATGGATACTATTAGTTGGCCCTGGGAACTGCGTTTTCTATTAAATATAAAATACCACCCACAGCAGCAGTTCGTAGGGGTACTTAGTTATTGTTTCGGGGTACTTATGACAGATACTGATAACCAGGTTATCTTATACAATCTCTGGTTGGGGTAAGAGGTGTAAGACACGAAATAAATTGGCGTAGTGTGGGCTGTGGATACGAAGGAGGCAAGGGGAAGACGTATGACAATTGTGGAAAGTAAATGGAAAAAGGTGAACACAATGGCGGATAAAAATACTTAACCTAAGGATTGCATACATAGATTTATGGGGCGATGGGTCTTCAGAAGCTTAGTCTGGCAAGACAAGATGTTAGGGAATGTTAATATTAATACTTAGTTACTAGAGGAACAGTGCAAGGGGCGACTGGGCACGGGTTACATATATCTATACTCGTCATGGAAAATGATATACGAGGTCTAGGGACAGCGTGGGTGTTTTAACTTCTAAGATATATAACATCTACTTCTCGGATGCAAGAACATACATAGATATAATTATGGCTGTCTGATGTGTTGGCATTGGCTCAACGTCGGGACAGGCATGGGTGTTTTTAATATGAATGTATATTCCTGTTCATCATCTTTGTAGTTAGAAGTGTAGGACACGAGGGGGTTAGTGTACGTGAGATGTGGAAAATGGTCAGTTTTAGAAAAGGTAAATGGGTGTGTCCTGGAGCTGTTTAGCCCTGCGGGCTTGGGCCTGGCTGAAATGGCTGGCTCGGTCGGCTGGTCCTTTCGTTCTGTGGACCTTTCCTTTGGTGTTTCTGTGTGGTGTTCGTTCATGGCTTCTGTGGTGGGCTTCTCGTTCTGGGGCATTTTAGTAAGGTTGAGTCATCTGCGTATGAATGGATGGGAATTCAGGAACAGTTAAGGAGATCATTTATAAAAATTAGAAAGAGAATAGGAGATAGGACAGAGCCCTGAGGAACACCGGAGTTTATAGGGTGAGGAAGTGAACAATGGCCGTCCACAACCGCGGCTATGGAACGGCCGGAAAGGAAATTAGAGACAAAGGCACAGATGGAGGGATAGAAACCGAAGGAGGGTAGTTTAGAAATTAAAGATTTATGCCAGACTCTATCGAAGGCTTTCGATATGTCTAGTGCAATAGAAAAAGTCCCACCGAAGTCCCGAAAGGAGGATGACCAAGAGTTAGTAAGATATGAAAGAAGATCACCAGTAGAGCGACCCTTAAGGAAGCCATACTGGCGATCTGAGAGCAGATTATGAGAAGAGAAATGCTTAAGAAATTTGGAAGCAAGAATAGTTTCAAAAACTTTAGAAAGACAAGAGATGGGAGCAATTGGACGATAGTTGGAGGGTTGAGAGCGGTCACCCTTCTTTGGGACAGGTTGAATGTGAGCAAACTTCCAGCATGAAGGGAATACGATAGAGGATAGACAGAGACGAAAGAGTTTGCCTAGGCAGGGAGTCAGCACGGAAGCACAGTTTTTGAGAACAACAGGAGGAACACCGTCCGGACCGTACGCCTTATTAGTGTTAAGCCCAGAGAGGGTAGAAAGTACATCTTTAGAAGAGATTAGGATATTAGGCATAAGTAAGAGAGAGGAGGGCGGATAGGGAGGAATAGCACCGGAATCATCCAAGGTGGAGTTTCTAGCAAAAGTTTGAGCGAAGAGTTTAGTTTTGTCAGAGGAAGAAGTGATTGTTGTGCCATCAGAGTGGGAAAGGGGAGGGAAAGACGAGGAAGAGAAATTGTTGGAGAGGTTTTTGGCTAGATGCCAGAAAGCTTGGGAAGAGCTAGAGTTGGATAGTTCAGTGCATTTATTATTGATGGAAAGAGTGTTTGGCAAGTCGAAGAACAGATTTGGCTTGATTCCGGGCAGAAACATATGAAGAATGAGAATCTTGAGTTTTAAGGAGTCGGTACCATTTGAATGCTTCCTCCTTATTGCGGACAGCAGTAGAACAGGCGTGAGTAAACCAAGATTTTTTAGCATTAGTCTGAGAGAAAGAGAATGGAATATATGCTTCCATGCCCGATAGGATTACCTCGGTAATGCGTTCAGCACTCTCCGAGGGTCCTCGGCCACGGAAGCAGAAATCATTCCATGGGAAATCAAAGAAGTACTGCCGAAGAGCCTCCCAGTCGGCAGCGCCAAAGTGCCACAAGCGCCGCCGGCTAGGAGGATCGGGTGGCCGTACTGGAGAGATAGGACAGGTGACAGAGATAACTTTATGGTCGGAGGAGCCCAAAGGAGAGAAAAGATCAACAGTATAAGAAGAAGGGTTAGAAGTTAGAAACAGGTCAAGAATGTTGGGCCGATCTCCGATGCGATCCGGGATACGGGTGGGTTGCTGAACTAACTGCTCTAGGTCATTTAGGATAGAAAAGACGTTGGCTTGTTCACCAGGTGGATCAGTAGTGTTAGAGGAGAGCCATTGGCGGTGGTGAACGTTGAAATCTCCTAAGATGGAGATTTCTGAGAAAGGAGAAATGGATAGAATGTGTTCCACTGTAGAGTTTAGATAGTCAAAGAACTTGGGAAAGTTGGTAGAGTTAGGGGAAAGATAGACAGCACAGAAATATTTAGTAAGAGAATGACAGGAAAGTTTGAGCCATAAAGTTGAGAATTCAGAGGAGTCGAAATCGGGAACACGAGAGCAAGTGAGTTTGTTGTGCACATATGCACAACATCCGCCTTTGGCTTTGAAACTAGGATAGAGAAAGTAGGAGGATACAGAGAAGGGGCTGCTGGATATTGCTACAGATGCCTGAGTTTCGGTGAGGAAGAGAAGATGTCACAGTTGTCAGGCAGTGGTTATGACATCACAGTTGTCAGGCAGTGGCTATGACATATTATAGTTGTCAGGCAGTGGCTATGATGTCACAGTTGTCAGGCAGTGGTTATAATGTCACAGTTGTCAGGCAGTGCAGGTTATGACATCATAGTTGTCAGGAAGTAGCTGCTTACCTATTGATGCTTACCTATTGAATGATAGTGGGGAATTAAGAAGCAGGCTTCTTGTGTGAACCCCACCTCCAAAGACTGGTCAGCCAATATTAACTAGGTTATGTTATTATGTTTGTCGTATCTGGCTTTAAAAGTGGCAATCGTTGGCGCTGTAACCACACTCTCTGGGAGTGCGTTCCACTCGTCGATGACTCTGATAGAGAACCAATTCCCCTTCAGTGTCGTTCTCCAGTGGTCTGGTTTGGAGAGTTTCAGCGAGTGGCCCCGTAGGTGGTTGTTATTTTTCTGGAAAAACCTGGTGTATGGTATGTCCTCAAAGCCGTGTAGAAGTTTGTATGTTTCTATCATGTCCCCTCGTTTTCTGCGGTCACTTAGTGTCTGGAGGCCAAGATGCTTACACCTTTCTTCGTAGGGTAATTCTTATAGGTTTGGGACCATCTTGGTTGCTCTTCGCTGCACCCTCTCAATAGTCTGTATGTCCTTGATTAGGTAGGGTGACCAACATTGGACACCAAAATCGAGGATCGGGCGCACCAGTGACACATAGAGTGGTACAAGGATTTCTTTGTCCAATATGGAGAAGTTCCTCTTAATTATGCCCAAACGACTATTTGCTTGTGCAGCGATTTTAGCGACATGTGCTGAGGATTTTAGGTCTGAGGATATAATAATGCCCAAGTCTTTTTCATTTGAAGATTTCTGGAGTGTTGTCCCGCGTAGCTGGTAGTCCTCTTTCGGGTTATTATGCCCAATGTGCATAGTCTTGCATTTGTCTGCGTTAAATGTTAGGAGCCATTTCCTGCTCCACTCATTCAATCTCTCCATGTCTCTCCGAAGGGTCTCGACATCTGCGTCTGTTCTGATGGTTTTGTATATCTTTGCGTCGTCTGCAAAAAGACTGGTTGCTGATTCGAGGTTGGTAACAAGGTCATTAATATAAATCAAGAAGAGAATTGGGCCCAGCACGGATCCTTGAGGAACTCCACTCATCACCGGCAGCCAATCCGACGGGCAGTTTCTTATGGTAACCCTGTGGAACCTATCTGAAAGGAATGCCTTGATCCACTTCAGGATATTTCCACCTATTCCCATTGCCTCCAGTTTGGTGTGAAGTCTCTGGTGGGGAACCCGATCGAAGGCCTTTTCACAGTCCAGATAGTTTATGTCCACACAGTTACCACTGTCAATATAATTTACTAGGTCGTCGATGTAGCACAACATGTTTGTGAGGCAGCTCCTGTTGCTCCTAAATCCGTGTTGTGCGTCGCTGATGAGATTGTTCTCAGCAAGGTGTCCCACGATGACTTGTCGTACGAAACCCTCCAGGACTTTGGACACTATAGATGTTAGCGATATTGGTCTGTAGTTTAGTGGTTCGGTCTTGCTGCCTTTTTTCAGAATGGGTGAGATGTTAGCCCTTCTCCAGTCGCTTGGAACATCGCCCGTCGCAATGGATGTGCTGAAGATATCCTGGAGTGGGTCGCACAAAATATCTGAACATTCTTTGAGAATCACCGGAGACACTCCATCTGGCCCTGGTGCTTTACTGGCGTTGAGTTCTTGTAGTCGTTTCCTAACTGCTTCCCTGGTTATTATGATGTCCTGCACTTTGGGTCCCTGGAATATTGTGTCCGGCACTGGTGTTGCTCCGTGTGTATCCTCCTGCACAAATACTCCGTTGAATGCTTTGTTAATTTCAGTAGCGATTTCTTGGTCGTCTTCAGTTAGGTCTCCATTTGTGGTCTTTACCTTGGTGATTTTTTCCTTGGCAGTCGTTCTAGATCTGACATAGGCCCAAAAGTGTTTGGCGTTGGATGTTGAGTCCAAAGCAACTTTCCTCTCATAGTCATGCTTGGCAGCCCTCACTTCCCTGGTTACTGTGTTTCTTTCTGTGTTGTATTGTTCGTGTCTCATATCACTCTTTCAGGCCCTGTACCTTCCCCATGCTTCTTTCTTCCTTTTTATTATCATCTGCAGGCGTCTAGTCATCCACTTGGGTGCATGCGAAATTTGCTTGTTCCTATAGACTGGCACGCATTCCTTCACAATTTTGTCGTAATTTTCCCGAAATATGTTCCACTTCTCACTTGCTGTTTTCCCATTGAAGAGGTTCTCCCAGTTCACTTCTCTGAACAGTGCTTTCATCCTTTCCTTATCTACCTTGTGGTAATTCAGTTTTGTTGGGACACCCTCCTGGTCCCTGGATATGGTATCAGTCGAGAGTGTAAAAGAAAGAACGGCATGTTTGCTCAGTCCTATTGGTGGCAGGCAACGCATGTTTTCGATTTCACAGTCAGTTTTGGTGAAGATGAGGTCGAGTCTCGATGGGTTGTTCGTCTCCCGTAGGTTGGTCCATTCCTTGACGTTCTGGGTCTAAAAGTTGTCATTTACGGCTTCCAGGAAATTGTCGGCTTGTCTATGTCCTTGGGTACCGTTTACCACCATATTGTCTTCCCAGGTGATGTTACCATAATTAAAGTCGCCACACACTAGAATTTGTGCATGTTTGTTGCTGGTCTCACTCTGTTTAATGAGGTCACATATTTTGTCATTATTCTCTGCTGAGGAGGAAGGTGGTCTGTATACTGTACCTAAGACTATGTTTTTCCCTTCCTTGTTCCTTACCTCACACCAGACAGACTCTTGTGCTTCATGATTGACAAGGTCACTCACCGATGTCTCATCTATAATAAGTTCCTTCCTGACCAGTATTACGACGCCTCCCCCAGGAGCATTTTGGATTTCTCTGTCCTTTCTTATGACGCTGTATTTATGAACATTGAAAAAGTTACCGCTTAGCATTTCGTGATTCATTTTTGTTTCAGTTAGGAAGATGAGGTCTGGGTTCTCATTGTTCAGTAGTGTTTCAAGCTCAGCAGTCTTGTTACCGAGTCCATCTAGGTTGGTGTATAGGCACTTCAGGGTCTGGTGTGGGTGTTTGTTGCTTTGTTTACCTGTATTTACGTTGGCGAAATGCCTTCTGCCTTGAATTCTCCTTTGGCACTTTAATCACCTCCTTTTTCTTGTAGTCCACAATCCACTTGAATTCCTCGCTGTTGTTCTCCTCGTTTCTCTTCACAGCTAGATTGACGTCATATGATAGATAGCTATATGACGTCACAGTTGTCAGGCAGTGGCTATAATTTCACAGTTGTCAGGCAGTGGTTATGACATCACAGTTGTCAGGCAGTGGCTATGACAGCATGCACAGTTGTCAGGCAATGGCTATGACGTCACAGCTGTCAGACAGTGGTTATAATGTCACAGTTGTCAGGCAGAGGTTATGATCGACGTCAAAGGAGGCTGCCAGAGAGGGGTAGAGACCCTATAGTAACAGAGATCGGCCAACTTCCACCATATTGCTGCCACTGAAAGCATTAGGCTGTGTTTACAGTCAATGTATCCATACCCATAATTAATATAAGCATTCGGCAATAGTAACACTGTCACTAACACAAGTTATATACAGTAGCTTCGTCCTTGGATCTAAATTCTAGATTATTAAAAATAAAGTATCACCCTATTGTTTAATAAGTTAATTAATTGAGTTTAGAAGTAGTGTTGGTTGGTAAAAAAATATAACTAATAAGCACGGCAATAAAATGGTCACCCCCCCACCCCAAATGACCGATCTCTATAACTTCAGGATCTCTATGCAAGGAATATGACGTTACCAAGAGTGACCTCCCTAGCAACGTTTGGTTGCTAAGGACGCCACCTCACAATAACATCGTAACATCAACTGTTGGGGTGAGATGCCGAGATGGTTATTGTTGTATATTCCTGGCTATTATTCACTTATGACGAATTTACCTACAATATGTTAATTATGGCACTTTGAAGAACATTAATTAAGACCCCTAACCAAATTTTACATACAATTTTTCGTGACATATCACTGTGATTTTTACACCAGAGAAATACATATTTATCTTGCAATTAAGAAAACGATGGTGTTATTCATAACTCTTGAACATTTATATATAGACATGCAGTCTTACTGCATAAGCTGTTTGAAGTTTCAGGGTGGACTAATTGAGTTTGAGTCTAAAACAGATGCTATAATAAAGATAAGGCTCAATGTAAGACTAGTTGTATTTATTAATACGACTATAGTAATGCACGATGTAACACTAACAGGTGAATACAAATTTGTGTCCGCTCATTTGTTTGTCCCCAACTAAACAATCTGAAAGGGTCAGTCAGGATCAGATTAATGTCAGCGATGAATGTCTATTGCAACGGCTTCTAGATCTATTAGGTCACATTAGTTCATCACAGAAGAGTGTTCGATTTTAGTTTACCCCTCGGCATAATTTTAGAATGTGTTGTAGCTTAAAGGGAGGTTTAAACTTTTTCTGGACCCCTTCTCCCTGATCATGTTTAGCCCCAGTATTTTTTAGAGTTTAAGACGCTCGCCCCATTAGTTTGGCAATTTTAAGACCTTTCATCCCATTTTTGTGTCCATATTAAGATCTTTCGTGCCATTTAGGTGTCGATTTGTTCCTGGTGAGCGATAGCGAACCTGCAATTTATGAGGAATCGGCCTTGACCGGGAAATTTCTACCGAAAACTTACAAATTCATCTCGATGAATGGCTTTGGTGTGTTTTTTTAAAGCTTGATAGAGGTTTAGGGAGCAAACTAGAAAATATTGTTTTTAAAAATGACCTAGATGTGTGTGAATTTGCATTTTGTTTTTTGTGTGTTTATAGTTTTCTGTTATGTTGTCACTATTCGGGCTCTGTCTTGAATTACAGTTGACTGATTGGCGAACTGACTGACTACTGGTGAAGCTACAGTAGGGATCCTGTTCAGCAGCCATGGCACCGAAGAAGAAGGGTAAAGGGAAGGGAGACAAGCTGGCCAGGATGAGTGTGGAACAGAGACAACAATACCTGGACAGACGGGCAGCGCAGGAGGCAGAGAGTAACAGGAGGAAGGAAGAGCTTGTCGCAGGATTCTTAAAGGTGAGTTTTTGCGGAAATTGTTTTGAAGTTAGAACTGTGTCGGTGATTAATTATTAAGCCAGGATAAGCAAGACACCCCTAGGACACACCATTGCCCTGTGCTAGACCTAGGCCGATTTGGCGACTCCTCTAAAACTTAACAAAAACCACATCATCGTGTAGGAAATACAAGCGTGCATCCAACCATGTATATATGAATACACAAAAGATGCGTGGTTGAGGTGTTACGGTGGTCTGTAGTAGAAAATGTGGCACAAAATCAACAACGATTGAGCGCCTGTACGTATGGGAGTATTGGTTGGGTGGAGGGAGAAAATGGGAGGAGCAAATTGGAGGCAAAATGGGGGGCAATAAATGTCATTGGATTTTCACCCCAATAGCCCTGACAGTCACACTTGTTGTTTTTGTTATTGGAAGTGTTTTGGTACGTGCTTACATCTCTTCTTCCGAGGGGAGCGTCGCAGCCCACAAGTAAAACCTCTCGAGAAGATAGTCGTAGCCGCTGGGTTAATGTGCAATATGACTTCTCTGAGTGAATTGTGTTGCCATGTACCCGAAAATCATGCAGCCACAGAACTAGCTGAGTTGACGTCTGGGAATACGTAAAATAGTCATTGGGAGTAAGTCTAATAAACTCTCCACATATGTAGCCTACAGTAGGTATAGCCTCCACGAGACTATCACCTGGTTCTTCGAACTAAGGTTGTATTCCTATTGTACGTCCGAGCAAGTACAGTGGTTAGAGCGGGAGTCTGGCATGCCTGCTGACCTGAGTTCGAAACTGCACCAGGCCCAGATATTTTCGGGAGGCCTAAATTCCCTTCTCACTCAGAATTTCATGAATAAGCTTACATTTGTGTTTTACAATACAAATATTGCTTCTAAATATCATACAGTTTATGAGCATTTAATTTTGAATATATCATCTGTACACCCTTTGACTTCGTAAGTGAATGCATTATAGTTTCTCTATATCTTCTCCTCTTACTTTTCCTCTTCATATTTTTTATCTTATGCATTGTAGTTTCTCTAGATCTTCTCCTCTGCCTCCTCCTTTTCCTATCTTTATCTTATGGATTGTAGTTCCTTTTGATCTTCTCTTCCTCCTTCTTTTCATATCTTTATCTTATGCATTATAGTTTCTTTTGATCTTCTCCTCTTCCTATCTGTATCTTATTCAATATAGTTTCTCTTGATCTACTTTTCCTCCTCTTCCTAGCTTTATCTTATGAAGGGAGATGACTGAATTTAACTGTCTATTGTATTCAATGTTCTCCTGCCCTCCTCCTACTAACTTTATTTTATGTCAATTGTTCAATTCTCCTGCTACTCCTCCTCTTCTCTTTTTCTCTCTCCTCCTTCTAAATTTCTTCTTCGTAGTCTGCGTTTTCTTCCTGATCCCAAGCTTTCATATGTTTCTTCCCCTCCTCATCCTCCTCATTCTCATCCTAATCCTATAATTACTTTACCCTGACCAGCTGAAACTATCTGACGAGGGCAAGAAGGGTGAGGTGAACGAGGCCAAACTGATGACCAAGTGGCGGGAGGTCCTGAGAGAGGCCAAAACTACCTCACTCAACACACAGCTACAGGTAAGGATAGTTAGGCTATTACGTAGTTAGTTAATCAGGTAGTGGGATAGTTAGATAGTCAGTCAGTTACTCAGTTCAATCTCAAGTTAATTTGAAATAAGCAAAATATTTATATGTTGGTTAGTTAATTAAGCAGTAAATATGTTTTGCAGTCAGCTTTGTCAGCCAGCAATTAACTTAGCTGTGATAATTATGAAGGGTCCAGTTGTAGGTCTTCATTAATAGCAGCTATGCCTTTAACATTTTGGTAAGAGAGTGATGTAGAAACACAAAAACTAGAGGTTAGATAATTATGTTTATGTTGAATAGCGTATATTTGTGCAAATATTATCCACACTTGGAAATAATTTGCAAATATATATTTGTGATTGTCCTCAGGAGTTACGTGAAGCAGTGAAAGAGACTACGGCCCGTCAGAACACTTTGATCCAGTTGTTGGCCAACCAGGTGGGTCAGGCTCAACACCAGAGGTCCCAGGCGGCCCACAACCACCTAGCAGCTGTACACAGACTCACAGGTAACTCAGATATGATATAGCCTACTATAAAAAGTATATAGATTGAAAGAGTAATCCAGTTCCATGTCTGCTCAACCAGTAGACCATTTCAAGCAAATGTCAACCATTTTCAACTCAACCAGAGCCAACTAAATCAGAGCCAACCATTATATAGCATAACAGGACTGGTTAAGTTGACCCTAGTTTAAATCTACTGGTAGCAGTAGTCGCTCCCTAGGCTGCCTGGCCGAACAACTCCGAGTTCCTTAGAAGGACCACGGCCGAGAGATCAGGTTTTCCCACAAGGCTCTCAATGAATGTATATTGTGTTGTTGGCGTAAGTGCTTGTGTGCTATGCAGTCTTCCATCATATGTTTAATAGTACGGTATGCGATATTGTGCTACAACTTGGTCACTGAGTAATTCCAATATAGAATCCCAATAAAATTATGCCCATTTTGGAGCTGTGGTGGTCAAGTGGTGAGCACGCTCGCATGTGAATCTGAAAGACCCGGGATCGAATCCCTGCCACAGCGGATATTTAGTGGGTGCGGTAGTACGTCCTAGCATGTTTCACATGCTTGCACCCAGTCAGGGGACATCCTGACGACATATACAGACTAAACACACATAACAAAGCCACTCCAACACCTTCCTCTCTCTCCAACACCCCTTCTCCCCTCTCAACACTCTTCTCTGAGCTAGTGCCAATAAAAAAAAGGCATGGTCAGTCCTGTAAAGAATCGTAAGATTCAGAGTCGTAAAGATTCCAGGACGAGCTCATTAGCGGCGGATCCCCAGATCGACCGTGGTGATTGTCACCTAAACATCTACAAAAAAGTACAAAAAAAAGTAACAGGTCCTACTATCAAGGTGCAGAGGTTGGCTAAGGATAGGTCAGCTATATACAATGGGCAATGGCAATGCTCAAACACCATAAAAAAGGATTATGGAAGTGTTGGCTGTATGGAGGCCAGATATAAAAAAAGAAACGAGAGCAGCAACGGAATGGCCAAACCCTTTAGGTATAACCATGTTTCCCCACTTCAGTTGTATTCAAGGATGCAAGAAAATCATCTGACGTTCCATTTAGACAGCTCTCGATTGATCAGATACTCGTGGATAATGATAGCAATTAGATATGAGGTATGTTCTTCATAGTAACCTCGGCTGTTATTAACAGATTACCATGGCCTCAATAGCCAGGCCTTGGGCTCTTTTTGAGTTAAACAAGAAGAAGAACAAGGCACTGAGTTAATCTTGTGTTAAACCGATGGTTTGCCAAGACCTCTACCTTAAAATATGTTTCTGCTTTGGCCCATGTAAATGTAAATATATTATGCATGCACATCCAGGAAAAAAATGAATAAGCAACAGTTTGAGATAATAAACCAGCTAAGTAATCTGAAGGGGTTCCTGGGGTTGTTGGCTCCAGAGTAGAGAATTCAGTCGTGTGTGTGCGCGTGTGTGCTTTCATCCCTCGGTGCCATTACAAAATGAGGTATATGTTAATTTCAGAGCTGCACGAGGAACACATCGGCGCCCTGACTGGTTTTGTGCGTGAACGAGAAGCTGGGATAGCTGGAGCCGGGGGTGAGGACACTGAGATCCTGGCGGCCACCCACCTCCACCACCTCCGCCGTCACGCCCTCACCAACGCAGCCGCCCTCAGGCACCATACACTAACAGAGAAGGAGGAGCTGGCTGCCTTCCATACTACCATCACACAGATCACCACACAGGTTAGTACAACACACACACACACACACACAGGCACCACACTCTTACAAGGAAATTGTTAACAGCCTTCCATACTACCATCACAATGATCATCATACAGGTCAGGGGATTGTATGTGTGTATATGTCTGTCTGTGTACTTCTTCCTCTAACTCCCAGCAACATCTGTTCATCTGCCACTCACCTTACCTTAACCCTTACCTACTTTAATTCCTCCCTTTCCACAATTTTCTTCCACTAACTCTCACCATCATTTACTCATCCTCCCTCCACTCACGTCCACTCGCTGACAGTTGGAGGAGGAGGTGGGAGCGGCGCGGGTGGAGAGAGAGGGAGCACTGGAGGAGGCTTGGGGTCGTCTGGGTGCCGGGGGTCGGGAACACCATGCTAGGACCGCCTCCCTGCGCCGCACCTGTAACATCCTCACGCAGCGGGTGGCCCACAACAGGAGTAGTCTAGCAGCCATCACCACTGCCACCAGGGACATGCAGGTAGGTGGCAGAAATAAAATGAGATATAGATAGATAGGTATTTAAGTAGCTATATACTTTAGGTAGCTAGTTGTTGTTGTTGTTGTTGTTCCCTAAGCTGCCTGGCCGAACAGCCCCGAGTCCCTGAGAAAGGCCATGGCCACGATCGGGCTTTCCCACAGAGCTCTCATTGAGTGTAGATTGTGTTGTTGGCGTAAGTGGTTGTGTGAAATGCAGTCTTCTATGATTTGTTTAATGGTATGGGGTGCTGTGTTACATCCCGGACAGGCGTCGACAACGGAGTCATCCAGTCTCTTCTGATAGCTCAGGAGAGCTGGATGGTGTCCGCATCTCAGCCTGGCCAGGTGGACTCTGTCCTCGCGAGGAAGGGAGGATTCGGAAGGATGGATTTCGGGAGGTCGTGCATGCAGCTGTGTGGTTGTCTGAGTGAGTGGATGGATCGGTGAGAGATATGAGTATGGATGTGCTTCTGGAAGTTGGTTTCGGGGTGGGCAGGGAGGGAGAGAGGACAATAATTGTGTGTGATACCGTGTGCGGGTGTTGTTTTGATATTTCTTGGTGTCTGTGGGTGTGTTGCCATGTAGTTTAGTGGGTGGGTCTTGGTTCGTGGAGGCTGCTGCCAGGAATTGAGTGCCTCTCATGTCCAGATGGTCTTTGACTTTGAGGATTTTGGTTTCTTGATGTAGGTGATCTGTGGGTGCAGTAGCTGTGCAGACCTGTAATGATCTTCAGGGCTTTGTTTTTGAATAGTCTGTAAGGTCTTATGATGTGTTTCAGCTAGGTTAGAAGCCCAGGCTGGGCTTGCGTATTCCATCACTGATCTTATGTATTGTTTATATACTGTGGTGGTAGTTTCTTTGTTGTGTCCAAATTTTGTGTGAGCAAGTGACCTGAGGACGTTAAGGTCTGGGTGTCAGTTTTCTTTTTAATGTTTTGTGTGCTGTTTTGAATGTCATATGATATCATATGTTACTCCTAGGATTTTGGGTGTGTGTGTATGTTTTAGGGGTGTGTTGTTTATGGTGAGTTTGAGGGATGTATTCGTGTTCTCCTGTCCAACTTGTGAGCAGGGTTGCGGTGGATTTGGCTGGGGCTAGATTAAGTCTGTTTGTAGTGCACCAGCCATGTAGTGTGTTGAGATAGGGTTGAAGGAGATCTGTTGCTCTTTTTGGGTCATGGTGTGTGCATGTGAGTGTTATGTCATCTGCATAGGAGGCTAAGTTTATTTGGGGCGTATTGGGTATAGTTAGATCGTGCATTGTACAGATTTGGAGAGTGCGGGCGATAGGACGGATCCTTGTGGGACTCCGTTTGGAAAGTTTCTGATTTTAGATGACTGACCGACAAAAGATACTGTGCACATCTGCCTGCTAGGAAGTTGGCCAGCCACCGTTTTGTGTTGTTGTGCATGTTTGTGTTGTAGATTTTGTTTGTTAGGTTGTGGCGTGAGATGGCATCGAGGGCTTTAACTAATGTCGATGTGGCTAATAGTGATCATAGTGGTGGTCTCACTGAATTGATGCCGCGGAAAGCTCTTTGTGTAAGGTCTGTGAGAAGAGTGTTTGTGGAGTGCAGTGGCCTAAAGCCATGTTGTGTTGGAGCTAGGGTTAGGTCAGGTGTAATTAGTTGTAATACTAGGCGTTCCATGACTTTGGAGGGGGAGCAAAGGAGTGTGATGGGCGGTGCGAGGAGGGTAGCGTGGGGTCTTTGTTGGGTTTGGGGAAATGATGATGATACCATGCTTCCAAATGTCTGGTATTGTGTTGTGTGAATAGCCTGTAGTTTGATATGTTAGTGAGTGCTTGTATGCCTTGTTGTCCCAGGTGTCTGAGGTGTATGTTGCTTATGTTGTCTAGGCCACAGGCGGGTGAGTGCTTGAGATTGTTGATGATATGCTTTGTCTGGTGATTGGTGAAGGGTGTATAGTCAGGGTCTGTGGGGAATTGTCTCTTACGTCGGATGACACGTCGGTCGTCTTTGTGAGGTTTTAGGTGGCTGACATGTGAAAAGTGATTGATGAGAGTGTTTGCTTGTTGTTTACATGAAGGAGTAGAGTTGTTGTTTGTGATTGCAGCATGTGATTGTGTTGTGTTGCTGTTGGAAAGTGTGATGCTGTTTAGTGTTTTGTATAGTTTTTTGGGTTTGTTTTGTGATCAAGTGTTTGTAGGAAGTTATTCCAATTTAGTTTTTGTTGTTCTTGTATTTTTGTTGTTAGTTTGGGTGTTGAGTGCTTGAATTTGTTGTGTGATGTCTTGTGTGTGGGTGCTGGGGAGTGTTCAGTATGTCGCGTTGTCTGATGAGGTTTTTGAATTTCTGGTGTGAAGTTGGGGTTGTGTCTTTTTTCTGTTACCTCTTGGAATGTGTTTCTTGTCAGCGTTTTGGATAGTTTTATTGAGTATGTGTACAGCATTGTTGATGTTAGTGATGGGTGTACTGTTTAGAGTTGTGAAGTGTTGTTCTGTCTCATTGTGACTGCTTCCCAGTTAGCTCTTTTATATTGGTGTATGTGTGTTTGTGGCTAGCTGGGGTGAGTCTGGTTTTGGTGGTGATAATGATCGGGAGGTGGTCAGAGCCTAAGGTTCTGACCACCTCCAGGATGTTGTGGGGGTGAGTTCTGGGGAGCAAAGGTGATGTCTGGAGATGATGGGTTATAGAGGGCTTGGTGAGGAATATGGGTATGTTGATGGATGTCGTTAAGGATGATGAGGTTATCGGTTTGGTTTTGTAGTACCAGCCCTCTGTCTGTGTCGGGGTTGTCGACAAACCAGGCCGACGTCTTGGCGTTGAAGTCACCACCCAGGATGATGTGTGGGGTGTGTGGGGTGTTTGTGATGTGTTTGTAAGTGTGGTCTGTATTCATTTGGTACTGTAGGGGATGGTTTTGGGGAGGATGTATGTGTTTATGATGGTTATGTTGGAGTTGTTGCCAGTGCGTATTTTAATTGACTGTATTTCTGTTGTGTATCATTTGGGGGGAGGAGTGATTTGGTTTGTACACTGGTTACTATGTATGATATTTCTTTGTGTACCAGGGTGATGAGTCCACCGCCCCCAGCCGACAGCCCGGTCTTGTCTGATGGTGGTGAAATTATGAAATGTGGGTGTTTTTTTTGTGTTGTGCGGAGTTTTGTTTCTTGTAAGATGGCAATGTGTATGTTTGTGTTGTTTGATGAAGTGTGAGAGTTCGTGTTTCTTTTGTTGATGCCATCTATGTTCAGTTGAAGAATGTTAATGTTATGTGCACGATGTATGTTGGGTGCTGCTGCACGAGGATGGGGTGGGGGTGGGGGTTGATGGGTGGGGTGGGGGTGAGGGAGGGGCTGGGGGTTGGGATGGGTGAGGTGGGGGTGGGGATTGGGGAGCAGGAGATGGGGGTTGGAATGGATTAGGATGGGGTGTGGTGTGTTTTGAGTTGAGGATTGTGGATGGTATGGGAAGGTTAGGTGGGTTAGGGAGGAGAGGTGGACGGGTTTTAGGGGGGGGAGTGGATGCTATGGGATGGTTAGGTGGGTTGGGGAGGAGAGGTGGACGGGTTTTTAGGCGAGGGATTTGACTGGGAGAGGGAGGGGCATGAGGAACAGGGTCCAGGTGTTTGTGTAGTGTTTCTTGGAGGCAAGTGTTGTGCAGGTGAAGTGGGTCCAGTTCCCACATGAAATTGCAGAGACTGAACCCTTAGTATGGCGACTCGAAGTGATGGGTTTTTGAGCAAGTTGGACATATGTATGTTAACGTGGGTCCTGGTGTTGCTCTCTCAATGTCTCCGGCTAGAAGAAGTCTTCGAGAAATGACAGCCGGAGAGTCATTTCTCGGTGTAGGAAAAACTGTGTGATGTGTGTGTGTGGTGTGAGAGGTGTGGAAATTCCCGGCGCGACCGAAGCCGCTCCAAGGACCCGTGCCCCCAGGGAGGGGGCAGGGGATGGTTGTGACGGTTTGGCTCCCGAAACTGCTCCCCGCGGCCGGCATCCGGTTTTCCTCCACTGGTCGTTGATTTTGTCTTCGGCTGTGGAGGGTCGGCAGCCATCCGCGGTTGGCAGCCTCGGGAGGTGGCCCCACGGCGTAGACGCCGCCACATCAGGACTAACTAGGTAGCTAGTTAAACATTAAGGTAAAGACGAAGACAGGTAATTAGATATCCAAAAAAACTCAATAAATGTTGGTATTTAGTATGAGTCAAGGCTATACAGATAAATAGATATTCTATTATGCTGTAATATATTATGCTATGTTATTCTATACCATACTTTATCACATACAGAGCAAGGTGGAGGAGTTACAATGGTGGGGCCCTGGTGATGTGGGGATGCAGGTGTAGGTTACACTATGCTGTTATACTATTACACCACATACAGAGTGAAGTGGAGGAACTACGTCGCCGTGTACGAGAGGTGGAAGAGGGTGGTGGTGCTGGGAGAGAGGTGGTGCAGCTACAGAAGGCGGTGGCAGTGTTAAGGGGAGCCGTGGGGTCACAGAGGGTGGCTGGGAGGACGCTGCTCAAGGCTGTTAATGCCAGGGGTGACACTGCCAAACAGGTATGGTGTATCTAGTGTTTTAGGTTGTACTTACTCTTTCTACAGAGTCTTATGTAGGGCAGATCCCGTTATCCTTAACATTAGATAGCTAACAAAAACTTAGAACCTTGTTTAACATGAATTCATAGCTACTACAATTTACCTAATTGCATAACTAACATAGAACATTGTCTACTATTAGTCCAGAACTACTATTCATAACTTAAATGTCTAACAAAAATTAAAGCTTGCCCATAATAGATCCTTAGCTAAATTATCATACTTAATCTTAAACTAACCAGATAAAAGTTACTAATGTGTCTGTCATTAATCTAGATAGCTCCTTATATGCATCAATTTTGGTGAAATTGAAAAAATATTTATATTAGTGTTCTGTTGTTTGCATCAGCGGTTGGAGTCGGTGTTAAAGGAGGGTCGTGGAGTGTTGGACCTGGCTGCTGTATGTCGACGACTGGAGACAACCAGAGACCGTAACCTGCCCTTCCTACCTCACACCACACCTGTAGGCCTACCTGTCCCTGTCACCACATTCACACCCACACCACGACACCCAGCACAGGTACAATGAGACAACCAGAGACCGTAACCTAGCCATTCCTACCTCAGACCACATCTGTACCTGTACCTGTCACCACCCTCACACCCACACCACGACACCCAGCACAGGTACAATGAGACTACCAGAGACCAATAACCTGCCCTTCCTACCTCACACCACATAGACTGTAAATGTACATATGTTACTTCTACCATTACACCCACTCCACCACACCCATCACAGGTACGGTATATACCACCACCACCACCACCACCTTCGCATCCACACCACCACACCTACCTCCGCATCCATCAAAGAAAGGATACACTGTAGCCTACACATGCAATCACATTATGATACATATAAAATTAAACGTCTATATATGGTAACGCCTATATTTCATTATGACCATCTGTAGAAGATAATATGAAATTTATTACAAGCTAGAGGAAGAACAAACATTGCATTCAAACATTATGTTTATGTCAATTATATCCTACATTGTTAATTCATTTGTTATAATTGATACATATACATTTATGTCTACTACATTTTTCTGCTTTTTAAATAATATTGCCTTCAGGAGACAGAAACAGTGATGGGTCTGATCTGTGAGACCGACGATGGACTTGGTACATCCCTACAGTCCTCCCGGGCCCCTTCCTTCCCTCCATCCTCCCTGGCATCATCCAAGGGAGCCTCACGGTCATCCAAGGTCAGTCAATCAGTCAGTAATATACACTCCCAGGGCCCCTTCCTTACCTCCATCCTCTCTGGCATTATCCAAGGGAGCCTTATGGTCATCTCAGGTCAGTCATTCAGTCAGTCAGTCAGTAATATACACTCCCAGGTCCCCTTCCTTCCCTCCATCGGACGGTCCATCCTCCCTGGCATCATCCAATTGCAGGGAGCCTTATGGTCATACAAGGTCAGTCAGTCAGTAACATACACTCCTGGGGCACACCAGTTTCAGCTCCATAATAGTGCCAGGGGAAGATTGTGAATATTGCCAACATTACAGTTCACGCAATGCCATAGAATTGGTTATTGTCATGAAAGGACCCCTTCATATAGATTTAATTTAATTGTACAGTATTTGTATTTCCTTCATTCATTCCTTTAACACCAATATTTGTTAGTTATTTAGGGATACAAATTAATTCCACGTAAAGAGTGACTAAAATGAAATATACTGATGAATTTGAAGAAATATGTGTATCATGTACTGTCATGTTATCGTAATTCCTTGAATATTCCCCAGCCAATCAGTTTAAAAAAGATAGTTCATCATTCTAGATCAAAACTTTTGAATATAATTGTTTGCGAGGGAATTATGGAAATAATTAAGGTACGGTACAGAATAATAGTCAGGATTCAGGAATTTACTCACATACACAACACATCAGTACCATACAATTTGACAATAATTTCTCTCTCTGTCTATCTCCAGGTGATGGTGAAGGATGGCCTGGTGAGTGTTGGTGGTGGTGGTATAAGTGATGGGTCAGACAGTGGTTGGGAGTCTAGCAACACTCCTGCAGGGATCAAGTCCACTACAGGAACAGTCCTCATACTACCCAAGATCACCACCAACAGGGGTCAGTACCTTAACCAGTGTGTGTGTGTGTGTGTGTGTATGGCAACACCCCGGGGATCAAGGCCACCATCGGAAAAGTCCTCATACTACCCAAGATCACCACTAACAGCTAGGGGTCAATAACATGTGTGTGTGTGTAAGTCTAACAGCTCCTGGGGATGAAATCCACTACCGGAACAGCCCTCATATAACCCAATTTAAGATAATCAGTGACTGCAGCAGGGATCACTATTTTAACACAAGATATATACTTGTGAGAGAGAGAGAGAGAGAGAGAGAGAGAAAGTGTGTGGCACGTGATGAGGCACTATCTGGTTGAGGGACAGCGTACACTGGCCATGTGCCACACGGATTGGGCCACTTTCTTCACTGGAGGGACTTAGAGTAATGTGTGTATCCTCACCACATGGCTCCTTTCTCTCCAGCAGGAATATATCCCACACCGCAGGATACCTCGAGGTCAAATGACCCTCCCTGGTTTGTCTACCTCTGCCGCCTATAACAGTTGAAAGGGAATTCTCTGTTTACCTGCATTGCACGAGAAACCTAATTCACCTGAATAAGTACTTACACCAGGTTGTGCGCAAGCAGATGGTAACCACTAGCATATAAGTCATACAATAATGAGATAACGATCTCTGGAGGAAGTTGAGTGGGCCAGGGGTTGGTACCAAGACCTGGTGGATCCTGATAAAGGATCAGGTCTTCCCTCCCCTCACTAAACTGGATGATTCAATGGTCACCAGCAGTAGAGAGCAAACTATAAGCTGCAGGCTGACCTGTTCTCCACAAGAATTACTTCCGACGATCCTAATCCATCACAGCTGGAGCAATAATGTGACCAGGCTATGACTATAGTGGAGATGCAGTTTGATGCAGTTTTTACCAACATGTAGGCTACTCCCTGCTCAAAAGCGGGGCTAGGGTGGGTACCCTGATTTTTCAGGGACTTCAGTGGAGTTGCCACAGATTGATAGACCACGCCTTCCACCAACAGCACTGTCGTCTGCCAATAATGCACACTGGCTGTCCTGAGCCTCGAACCGCCGACCTCTCGGTTTGCAGGCGAGTGCTCTACCAACCATGCTATGGCCTGTGGCCTTACCTTCTTAGAGGGATAGAAGTCCTGACAACATCAGCCCATGGAAATTCTGCAATACTGCCCCCATTGAGCTATTGACCTCCCTCAGATGTGTTCACAACCTCTTTATAGGAAAACACCTGACCCTCAGTATGGAAGGAGGCTCGAGTGGTCCCCATCCACAAAAAGAAATCCAGGTCTGACTCCAAGAACGACAGGCTTATTTTCCTGCTCTCTGCGTTGGTCAAGGTCTTCGAGAGGATAGTGGTAGGAGCCATCTGTAGCCACTTAGATGACCACCACCTCCTGTCAGACTTATTGTTCGACTTCAGGTCTACACAACATATTTCAGACCTCCTATTACTCCTCTCCAAGGAATATTGGATGCCCTAAGTAATAGCCTGGACACCATTCTCGTCACCCTGGACATAGCAGGAACATTCGACTGGGTGTGGCATGCGGGTGTGCTGGAGACTCTGCTTGTCAATGACAGGGATCTGTGCTGAATCCAATCCTGTGAAATCTCTTATGTGGAAGACCTCCTCCAGCACCTGCCAACAGTCTCAGCCTATTCTGATGGCTGCATGCTCTCCAGTTCTTACCTCCGTCAGGACAGTCAGAATGCTATTGTTGAGATTAACTAGAATCTACGCCTGATAAAAGAATGGGGAGCACGCTGGTAGTTAAAATTTACTCTGGAGAAGACCTGGCCAGCCCATGGTAGTTTCTCAGTCCCCTGTTGCCTCATAAGCAGTCATTAGAAGGATATCATTTTGAAGGCAACACCCTACCACTCCAAGAATACTTCAAAATAATTGGAATGGATGTGGAACGTGAACAACACGTTGACCAACATCACAAGGACATCACCCATCAATCTTTCCCATGTGTTTCAACACAGCACAAGGTAACTAGTTTCATCAGTAAATAATTAATACTTTTGCTATATAAAGCCCAAATAACGCCTAACTTAGAGTATGCTATCCTGATATGCAAATCCAAGCTACACACTTACACAGACAGAACAAAGTCGAATGACAAGCTGTACAGCTGGTTGAGGGCAATTTGTCAGTGTTAACATTTCTTTAAGACTGATCAATATATTGATAGTGTTTTACCTTAGTAGGCCTATATGATCATCTAGATATTTAGTGTAGCTACAGTTCAGGCAAGCTGTGGCACCCGTTGGTACCATTTGGTTTACTATAGCTACTTCTAGAAAATGCTTTGTATCTTAACCATTCGTAATCCAACTCTTCTATTAACCCCTTCTGTACCGGCGACGTCTTCTTAATTATATTATACAGTAGCTATATTTAGAGGATTTTGTGCAGTTTAAGAAGGATCTGTGGTAGTCAAAAGGGTTAAGGGAGATAGTTTGAAGCCTGTTACTTGCTGGAGGCCCTTTTTAAGTTGCATCAAATTGTCTAATAGTAGCCAGATTACAGTACAAAAGACGTAGCTGGTACAGAAGGGGTTAGCTGCCTTTTTTCCACCCAGGGAATGAGAGTGGCAGTGGCAGTGGGCGAGGCAAGGCGGTGGTGCTGGGGCGGGAGAAGCTGGAGAGGATCAGTGAACTGTTAAGTCATGAGGATGCTGCACAGGAGGCTGGACATACAGACACTACACAGCCACTACCTGATTATGTCCTACAGGAGGTAAGGGGAAAAATAACTTTATTATACAGAATTACAGGAGGTAAGGGGAGAGAGCACTTCAATACAAAACTGCAGGAGCTAAGGGGATAGAACACTTTATTATAGAATTAAAGAGGTAAGGGGGATAAAACACTTTATAATAGAACTACAGGTGGTAAGGGGGATGGAACACTTTATAATAAAACTTGGGCAGTGCACTAAGCCAACCCTTCATCACACTATATTCACTTTTAATAGCATAAAAATTATATCTAAACTGGTATTTTATGAGGTAGAATGTTGATGTTTGTCATGAGGTTGCTATACAGGCGTGGATGGGAGAGGTCGGACTGTAGGGATATTTATTATAAAGAGTGCACATTACAATTTACTTTGTCTAGTTATTTGCACTGTACCATACCTAGAACTTACACAATTTATCATCAAAGTTTTTGGCAAACTTTTGAAATCATCACTATCACCTTGCGTAATTGTTCTTCTAACCCTTTCCTGCACCTACAGGCTGATGCTGCCCTCAGAATACATGATGACCTTCGTAATTTCTACCACAAGTAACACCACAACCACTAACTGTTTCCTGCACCTACAGGCTGATGCTGCCCTCAGAATACATGATGACCTTCGTAATTTCTACCACAAGTAACACCAAAACCACTAACTGTCTCCTGCACCTACAGGCTGATGCTGCCCTCAGAACACACGATGACCTTCGTAACTTCTACCGCAAGTACCACAATGCTCAGTTGGACCTGCTGGCCCTGCGTGGAGAGGCTGAGGGTCTGCGAGGAGAGGGGCGGCACCTTAAAGGACTCATGAGGCAGTACTTTGTTACCTTGGGCATTAGTGATGCTGCATTAGCACTTCGTAAGACTGCCCCGGTCAATGTCGGCTATGTTCCACTACGTATTCATCCTAAGGACTACAGATATGGTCAAAGGTGAGAAGAGTTTAAACTATATTTATGAAGTTAAGATATTCAATCTAATGCAAGAGACAATTCAAGAACATCTATAGCAAGATGGCAGAGCTGTGACTTCTTGCAAGTTTTGAACTGTTGACATATGATAGGAGATACTTTCAGTCCTGTAGTGATGAGGTAAATTACTAAATAAGATAGTGATCCTGTAGAGTTGGAGTGATACGAGAGATGGTAGACTACGGCCCATCAATGGCATTAAAATAATTATTGATTTTATCTGTTGAACATGGATGGTATCACTGAGCCTAAATAAGGTTTTTGATGACCTCGATAAGCACCTGTGCCCCATTTAAAGCCATTTTATCATTTGACTCGAATACAATATCCGTATCAGCATACTGTATACTGTATATCATGTCCAGCCATATTAGTAATTTGCCAGGGAGGCATGGGTAACACTATATCAATATGAACATAAATAACATTTATATGTAAAGTACTGCTGCTTACTTTCAACTGCAGCTACCACTACCTCAAATAAAGTACTGCCATCTAATAGCAACTGAAGCTACCAAACCACAAAGGCCAAAGCTTCAATATCATGAACCCAGAAGCAGGTAAGATTGTCTCTGTTCATGAGGTAATAAATTCAAAATGGAGATGGCAGTACGATATTTGAAAATGCTTCCTCTATTTACTAGTGTTCATATTTATTTTACAATATGTATGATTCTCAACATTAGCTATTAAATATCGTCATATGCTATCACAGAATGCGGTCCCGATCAGTTCCGGCCAGTGGTGTGAGGAAGGTGGAGGGAGGCCGTGACTCAAGAGGCTCTAACAATACTAGTGGTGGTGGTGGTGGTGTCCCTCACTCAGCACCACCACCTTCCCTCAACTTAATATGGCCACGTCAGCATCACAAGACTCACCTGGTACAAGAGGCCCGGCTGCTGGTACGGTCCATGGGTCTTCACACCTCTGGCAAACCTCGCGCTCTTAACTCTCTCGCAGCCAGATGAACACTGATGATCAATGTTGTGTCCACTACTAGCTAAAACTACCCATTCAAACTCTACTCCACTACTCAACTTTAATAATAGTGAAGCTACCACTGCCGTTAATCATCTAATAACGTAGAACTTAATAGCTACAGCTACTGTTAAGTATTAAAAAACATTGCTTTTGAATATAAATAATTACTACACTTTATTACCATTAGTGTGTGTGAGTGTATAAATAATTACTTGTGAAATGCTGGGTTGAGAAGGGAATTCTAACTCCCGAAAATATCTGGGCCTGGAGGGGTTTCGAGCCCAGGTCAGTAGGCATAACAGCCTTCCGCGCTGACACTCTAAAACGCTCGGACATACAATAAGGAAACAACCTCAGTTTTCTTTGAAGAACCAGGTGATAAGTCTCATGGAGGGCTGTGCCCTCATACACGTGATGAGTTTATTAGCCTTTCCACCAATGACCGTTTTAAGTTTCCAATGAAGTCAACTTGGCATAGTTTGGGGGTTCAGGGATTTTTTGGGTACAGGGCAACACGGTTTCATAATTACCTTTTCATATATATCTCATTGTGTTTTTGGAGTTG
Source organism: Paralithodes platypus (assembly GCA_032716605.1). NCBI lineage: Eukaryota > Metazoa > Arthropoda > Malacostraca > Decapoda > Lithodidae > Paralithodes > Paralithodes platypus. The sequence goes on from CM064501.1 coordinate 40,713,771, forward strand.
TACTTGCATCATCTATGCATCTGATTCATTCCTGATTCATATTTCCTTTCTTCTCTCTTGACGCTAAGTGCACATATTTCCCAATGTTTACTTTTTAGCCACATTAATTCACTCCCAAAGAATTTCCCAATTACCGTACTGTACTCCAATACTGTATAGGCTAGGTAACTTCCCTACCTCTGTCAACACTGGAGACAACTTAGGCATATATGCAGCAGGTGCCATGACATTTTACTCATTTATTTATTTATTTTAAACTGGGCAAAAATATGTCACTTGCTGATTTCTGAGTAATTAATGGAATAATTAGAAACTACTAAGTCTTTTCATCATATTTTAACAAGTTTTCATAATAACACATATGGCTATACAATTATTGCATTAGCCGAGCAATAAAATAGGGATAAGTCACTTTCTCGCCAGCTTAATTAAACAGACAATAAAACCACAGCTCCTTAACCCCTTCTATACCTGCAACGTCTTTTTAACTTTAATCCGGCTACTATTAGACGATTTTATTAAGTTTCAAAGTGGCCTCCAGCAATTAATAGGCTTCGAACTACCTCACTCAACCCTTTTTACTACCACAGATCCTTTTTAAACTGTACAAAATAGTCTAAATTTAGCTAGAATAAAATGACAAAGACGTGGCCGATACAGAAAGGGTTAAGATGCATGCTGAACTATGTGATCATGTGATACAATCATTTTCCTCTCTTTACTTGGACCCTCTTTGCAGTACTACATTAAGGGGAGGCAGACCGTTTTTCTGGACCCCCTTCTCCCTAATGTTTAGCCCCACTAGTTTTGAGATTATAAGACGTTCGGCCCATTAGTTTGGCGATTATAACACCTTTCACCCCATTTCGTCGTCAATTTTAAGACCTTTCATGCCATCTAGGTGTCGATTATTTCCTGGCGAGCGATAGTGAGCCTGCAATTTTAAGAGGAACCGGCCTTTGGCCGGGAAATTTTTCTACCAAAATATTTACACATTTATCTTGAAGAGGGGGCAAGGGGGTGTTTTTCTAAGCTTGATGGAGGTCTAGGGAGGAAACTAAAAATATATATGAATAAATGAATTAATAGACCAAACAAACGGCCAGTCTCCCCTTAAACTTTGGGATGACTACTAAAGATGAGCAATGAAAATAATTATTGTAGATGCAAAGTATTTTATTCCATCCTTAATTAAACTGTATCTACAATCCTATATTTTTAAACAAAATAACAATACAATACATACAGTATATATTCTAGTCCAGCTTCTTAATACACAATTATACTGGTACTGTATTAAGTAAAGATTCTTTACAAATAATCAAATATGGTATATTTCTCTTCATTATCTTTTAATCACTGTATACTGTATTATATAATGATTCATTAACTTGTACTAAACATATGCTTGCCTTTGAATAAACAATGTCAATTAAAGTCAACCGTGATTTCAAGTTGTCAAGGCAACAGATAAACAAAACATTAATTAACATAAATTCCAAACATGGTGTCTGGCGGTCTAGTTTATAACACTATCAGTAAAGGAGAGCGCCTACACTCCTTTCAAAATAACCTTGCAGTAAATCCTCGCACCGGGAGTATGATTACCAATTAATTTGATAAGTTTCCAGTGGTGTATGGAGTTGATTTTCTATCTATTGCCAGAAGCCTTAATTCCGGAGGAGGTTACCACGAATGAACCGCCTACACATGCTTCCATACGCTGAGGCAGCTCAAACAATTATTTAGCTTGTTCTTGTTCATAGAGGAGGGTCGCTTAAGCTCAACTGACCATCGTTATATACTATTTGTTATTATAATGTAAAATTATTAGTTTATTCAAGTACATAGTGGTTTATAATGGATGATAAATGTTAAGAACTGGGTGTTCCTTAATAATGTAAAACTTGCAAAATAAACAAACCAAAACAGGGATGACACAATATAAATAATATATGTGAGGGAGCATATAGAATAATATATGTGAGGGAGCATATAGAATAATATATGTGAGGGAGCATATAGAATAATATATGTGAGGGAGCATATAGAATAATATATGTGAGGGAGCATATAGATAGAATAATATATGTGAGGGAGCATATAGAATAATATATGTGAGGGAGCATATAGAATAATATATGTGAGGGAGCATATAGAATAATATATGTGAGGGAGCATATAGAATACTATTGTACTGTGGGAATGGCTGTGGATATGAATTTACAAGTAGTCTTTGACCACTGTAATCAGCTCGCCTATGCTGATCAGGTGCTAGCATTTATTTGTGTACATGCAACACTGGTCTAACACACCTCTAATATTCTATGGGAAAGCCGGACCGTAGCCATGGCTTTCCTTAGGGACTCGGGGCTGTTCGGCAAGGCAGCTTAGGGAACAACAACAACCTCTACATTTCTGGACTATATTATGTGTACTCAGGCTTTCATATTTTTCAGAAAGTATGGGTAAAGAGTCCAAATTGAAATGCTCGTACGGAAGCTTTGGATTTCCAGATGGGCGAGGTTCTACTGTATAAATAACGATATCATTGTATTAAGTTACTGTATCTACATATTTTAGTGCAATAAATTAAAACTCAATTGCTATTCTGTCCAATCCCAATCCCTCTTTCATACCACACAGATCGAGTGCAGAGAACCCCTCAACTCTAACCCCCTTCCCCTAATAAGAGTTGCCAAATGCTACCAACTGGGTCGAGAGACTTTTGGCCGGAACTGTACATCTTGCTGATTCCATCTTAGGCTAGTTGTTTAGGAAAGAAAATATATTTATACTTATATAAACAGGCCTATACACTTAACACACTCTTAGTATGTATGTATGTATGTACAGTGGATTCTCGTTATCCGCGCTCCAAGTATCCGCGATCCTTGCTATTCGCAGACACCCCCAAATATCCCATTACTCGTCATCCGCGCAAAAAACGGCAAAATACCAGCTATTCACGGATTTGAATCGGGCGGGTCGGTGCGCATCCCAATTCTTGCTTTGGTCGGCCGTCTTGCATTCTTGCGTGACGTCAACACAGCGTCCTAGCCCAGTGTTGGAAAAGTTGAAAACCACCTGTTTACAAGCTTTTTTTCTGCACGAACCTCTTATCTCCCGCATTTATTAGGGCCTTTAGAGCATTCAGTGATAGGGACAGAGGGCCTGATGGTAATCATGATGGAAATAAATGCCCGGGACCATCAAGACAGAGAGCAAGCGTACCGACGCTGTCGGACGAAAGCGGGCAAATTATGCCGATGCGTAAGGCTAGCCTAGGCCTAATGACTGATTACAAATAAAGTTTGTGTGGTAAGTTATCTCCTCATAATATGTATTTATAAGTATTCTCAAATAATATGTATTTATTGGATATATTTGGGGGGAAATGGGTACTTTATGGGTGACTGGACGAATGTGGAATAAAGTGTGGTACCGGTACCACACTTTGTTCCACATTCTTCCAGGTCCGTCACCGTATCTGTTTAATTATTTGGTCCATATTATTGTCATAAAGTAGGTCAAAATAATGGTTTGAGGGTCCAAGATGGCCGAGTCAGGTACGACCTAAGCCTATTTCCCATTGAAACCTATGTTAAACACTGCCCACGTATCCGCGAAACCATGTATTCGCGGAGGGGGGCTGGTACGACATAGGCGCTAATACTGGGAGGGCACTGTACTGTATGTATATACTCTGGCACCATTCCCAGTTTCCTTTTTTGTTTTTTAAATAAACTTTATTTACAGTGTATAATGTTATTAACAGTCGCAGTTATTATTTCTGCTACATTTTGAAGCCTCGAGCTGATTAAATGAACCTCCAACTTGTAAATATCTGGTTACAAAAATAGTACGAAGATTAATTTCAGCCCGAGACATCTTTGAAAATATATGTACCAGAATTAATGAACATGTCTGTACATACTTCAAAATACCTAAATATAATACAAATTATATTATAAATCTAGTTGCTCGTTTCTGGACATCAGGTCAGGTCAGGTGAAGGTATTGAGGGATAAGCCTTTACAACGGCACCTCGTATCTACTTTCCGAAGAGTGTTGAGAGGGGAGAAGGGGTGTTGGAGAGAGAGGAAGCTGTTGGAGTGGCTTTGTTATGTGTGTTATTAGGCTGTATACGTCGTCGAGGTGTCCCCCGGCTGAAGGGATCTTGACCTCGTGTGTGACAAGTATCCTTTATGGTTTATCCGTTCAAATGTGTATTCTTCACCAACAACTTCATTAACCCCTACTGTACCAGCGACGTCTTTGTTAATTATATTCTAGCTATATTTAGACGATTTTATGAAGCTTAGGATGGATATATGGTAGCTAAAATTATGAATGGAGATAGTGTGTAACCTTTTAAGTCCTAGGCATCCTTCCTAAGTTGAATAAAATTGTCTAAATATAGCTAGAATAAAATGAAAAAGATGTCGCTGGTATGGAAGTGGTTAATAATGAAGAGTAACTTACTGCTTTATGGTAAGTAAATTGATTTGGCCATTCTAACCTAGCTGTGTGTGAATTTGTATTTTGTTTTTGAGTGTCATTGTTTTCTGTTATGTTGTCCCTATTCGGGCTCTGTCTTGAGTCGACACCAGGGAAAGGGTACCTGACTGTGAGGATATGTACAGTCGCCTGCAAAATTAGCTGGTATAGAACTACTGGGTCATTCCTAAGCTGAATACAATGTTTGCCAGAATTAAATGAAGGTGTCACTGTATTGAGATGATTTAGAGTCACCTGATCAAATGGATTACAAGTAATTGAGGGGTGGAACAGATTTACCTAGTGTACTACAAGTTTCTGTGCTCATATTATGAACCATTGCCCCAATAGCATATTTAAAGCAGCCGTAAGTTATGATGTGGTGTGTGATTTACAACATCGCACTTGATTAACTTGCTCATGTAGTCATGTACACCCTATGTGGTGGATTGTGTTCCTTTATTTCATAAATTTTATTTTAGTAAGCGTTATTTCCACATAGCGATTTTGATAAGTTATTTTACCTTTATCTTGTGTCATCCCAGTTTTGGTTTGTTTAGTTTGCAAGTTTTACATTTTAATTCATTACTTGCTTAGAATATCATAACTTGACCAAACTCGGAAAGAATGACGTTGAAGGGATATGACAAGTGACACGGTAAGATAAAGACCAAATCGTATAGAGTATCACTGGCGCAAGATGCTATGGTGTTGGTCAAAATACACTTGTCAGTAATTTGCTGACTGGTTCTTTGGGGGGAAGGCAGCTCAGAATGTTAGGATAGTAAAGTTGAAAATTTCTTTGCACACCAGTTGACAAAATTAATGCTCACCTATAGTGAAAGTGCATTCACAGAATGTCAAGTAAATTGCATGTAAATGAGTCAATGTTAGTCCGACCATAATTAAAGTGGGTTGGCACTAAGATTAACCCATTGGCTGCGGGAGACTTTTCCGAACGCCATGGCAATTTACAGCAATCTACAGGCTTTTAAAGCCTCTTAAAGCCTGTAAATTCGAGTGCGAGGAAGCGAGAGCGCGGCAGGCCACCCGTCCTTCCCTCAGCCAGCCGGCCGGTACACTGAAGGGTCTGAGTCAGAGTCTCGCTAGATATACAGTGCTCCCAAAGGCAAAAAGAGCTCGACATTAGAGAGAATTGCTAATTTTAGCGAATGTCTATGGTAGTGCTGCGGGTGAACCCCAGGAGCTACGAAGCTCATTCTGGCGTCATTTTGAAGCTATTTTCTTCTAGTTTTCGCCTGAATACATTTCAATTCATTCAGGCACTTGCCTAATCAATCAGGAGTGCCTGAATGAGCCCTAATATAGCGGAAATATGCCCACACCGTAAGTGTTAAACCTTTCACATAGAATTATTGTAACTACAGTGTAGCCATGATTTAAGAGTCTTGGTTATAAGGCGTCAGAGATATGGATAACGGTTAGATGGACTACCATTCCATGTGAGTGTCGGCCAATTTACAAAAATGAGATGGTCCTGTGGAAGGATAAAGCCGGTATCATACGAGAGCTTTTATAGTTAACATTCGATGAATTTTCTTGTCAACATTTCTGGTATCGGAAAACTAAACTAATGGTGGATGAATTTGGGTGTCAGGAATATATGAACTGTTTGCCTCATAAGCTGCCAGACCAGTTTTGAGGATAAATGTTTAGGGAAAAAGCGCGCGTGTGATACCGTCTTAAGAGTCCCCACCAATTCCCAGGTACCACAGTCTGTCTTACTTCATACTTTATACTGAGAAACTGGATGGTGGGATGACTTCATACTTCTCTGTAGGCCCCATCTCCAGTAGTGTCCGTAAGAGGTTCTTGCCGGTGATCTTGCGTGACAGTACCAGGTAGCGGTCGTCACCCTTGCCGTAGCTTGTGTTCTTTAGTTTGTAGCGATTGGCAATTCTGGAAATATGGACAATATGAATAATGTGATTGTGTTCTTTTATTTATACATTATTATTATACATAATCGTTGTTTCCACATAGAGATTTTGACTATTTATTTTGTCTTTTTACTGTGTTCATATAAGATTTGGTTTGTTTATTTTGCAAGTTTTACATTATAATTATATGTGATCTTCATTCTTGACATAGCTTGTGTTCTTTAGTTTATAATGCTTGGTAATTCTGTAAATTATTTTAGTTAAAACTTGCAAAATAAACAAACCAAAACAGGAACGACACAATATAAAGACAAAAGAAAAATAAAGGTGCAATGGTCACCGCAGAGTGATTCCCACTAAGGAAAGTGGTAATGATCTGCTAGCAATGTAGCCCACAAATGTCCCCAAGTAGACAGCTACCAAGGTTAAAGAAGTGTTGAGGAAAACAGTGTTCATGTGATACCGGCCTTACTTGTGTATGGTGGCGCGTTGTTCTTTGGTAAACTCGCTGGAGAAAATCAACTCCCCCAGGCCAGAACTGTTGGCAAACTCTCGCACAATTTGGTCAAGCTTTTGACGGAATGCGTGTCCATTAGAGGCATTGGTAGCCCCCCCTCTCATCTTCCTTTCCTTGCCCAGACCATCTCGTCCAAGCACTGACACAGGTCTGCAACACAAATCTTGTTCAATTACCATAAGTAAATAATATAGACAGTACAAAATTAAATAAACTGTAATTGCTGTAAATTGCCAGGACGTTCCAGAACGTCACCCGCAGCGAAAGGGTTAAACATGCACAATATGTTTTTCATTATAATCTGGCTATCAATACAAATTTGTATTCAATTTACAACAGGTTTGTGTTATGTCACCGTGGTTGTTTAATGTATATATGTATGGTGTGGTGAGGGAGGTGAAAATGATAACTATGGGTAGAGAATTGGGTTTAGTAGGAAAGAATGGTAGAGATTTGGAGTTAAACCAGTTGCTGTTTGCTGATGACATAGTGTTGGTGGCGGATTCTGAGGAGAAACTGCAGCCAGTAGTCAAAGAGTTTGGTGTGGTATGTGGGAGGAGGAAGCTGAGGGTGAACGTCAATAAAAGTAAAGTGATGGTGTGTAATAGAGATGCTCGTAAGGTGAATCTAGATGTGCGAGTGGATGGGGAAATGCTGGAACAAGTAGAGAGTATAAAATATCTGGGAGTGATAAGCACGGACGCAGGTGTGGAAATGGAGGTAAAACAGAGTAGGTGAGTTATCTGCTCAACAGGTGGCGTTGTGTGTGTAAGTGTGAGAGTCCGAGTGTAGGGGGTGAGACAGTGAAGCACGGGAACGAGGTGGCTTCAGAGATGGGGTCGTTTCGGGCCATGAGTGAGCACTGTGCCTCATGTGAAGGCAAGATGGCAGGTGCTCGTTGTAGTCTACGTGCTTCACATGTCTCACTCCCTAGACTGGAACAAGACCTCACGGGCTTCACTGTTCATTGTAAAGCGGTGAATGTTAAGGCTCTCAGCCTATGCCCGAGAGGAAGTAAGTTGGAATATAGAAGAAAAAAAAAAAAAAAAAAAGGCCTATGTGAAGGAAGGAAAGTTTTCAGAACAATGGGAAGTATGTGGAAGGTGAGAAATCTCGGAATGAAAGCTAAAAGTGCAATGAATCAAGGGATAGTTGTGCCAACAGTGATGTATGGGGCTGAGACATGGGCTCTGAAGGCACAAGAGAGAAGAAAGCTGGATGTGATGGAGATGAACTGCTTGAGGAGTATATGTAGAGTCACATGTAGAGAAAGCTTGAGGAATGAAGAAGTACGTAAGAGAGTGGGACAGCAGGAACCCTTGTTAGCCCGAGTGGACAAAGGGTGCTATGCTGGTATGGACATGTTGAGCGAATGAGAGATGAAAGGCTTACAAGGAGAGTGTATGCGTCAGAGAGTATATGCCACAGGCCGTAGCATGGTTGGTAGAGCACTCGCCTGCAAACTGTGAGGTTGACAGTTCGAGTCTCGGGCCAGCCAGTGTGTATTATTGGCAGACGCAAGTACTGTGGTGGATGGCGAGGCCTAGCAATCTGTGGCAACTGTTCACTTAAGTCCCTGATCATTAGGGTACCCACCCTAGCCCAATTCTTGAGCAGGGAGTACATGCTGGTAAAAAACGCATCATACAAAGGAGGGGTAGGAAGATCTCCGTTGAGATGGAGAGATTGTGTAGTACAGTACTGTACAAGCGTTGGAAAATAGAGAGATGACTGTAGAACAGGCAAGAGAAGTGGTAATAAATAGGAATGAATGGCGAATGCTTGTGAATAGACGAGTGATAACACGGTCATTGGGAGAGGGGGTGCCAGTTGGACTAGATAATAGTCCATCAGGCGCCTGGCCCGGGAAGCCGGTGTATATGAAGGGTCATGCCTGGATGTGAGGTGGGTGGGCATTGTGGTGTGCTCTACTGTGTGTCTGCCTGCTGAGACCGGAACCTCTCCAAGAGATCTGGGGCCGGGGGAGTGCTGGAGGCCCTTGGTCTCTGGGTCTTCTCATGGGCGACCTAGATGCGTGTGAATTTATAAATTTTATTTATTTATATTTTTATTTATGTTCTGTTGTGTTGTCCCTGTTCGGGCTCTGTCTCGAGTTGGCCACCCCCAGGTATGGGGTATGTGCCTGAGTATATACATACATACCGGTACTGTACATTCAATTTAGGAAGGATCTGTGGGAGTCACAGGTAAATTGATATAGTTTGCATCCCTTTCAATCTAAGAGATCCTTCTTAACCCAAGACTAAATCATCTAATGGTATCCAGAATATATGAATAAGACGTCCGCCACACTGAAATGTTAAAGACTAAAAATAATGGACTCTGCTTTCATTTACACACCCTTCTACACCCCCTCCACCAACACACCCGTTACACACAATGGTCTGGTTAATCTGCTCTACATAACTAACTCTGCTTTCATTTGACACCCTGATGGGGAGAAAACAGGTGTCCCTCACTCTCCGATACCCCAATTTATGATATTATTATAGGGTTTTAAGTGTTTGGGTTTGGGTTGGTCCGAGAAGACATCCCCATTTACCCCATTAATTTTAGGGTTCGCTATACGATTTGTCTACAGTATTTAAGATCAGGCTTTCAGGAACATAACCCAATAGACCTGTAGTTCTAATGTTGGGAACTGACCGAATAGGCTCTGTTATACCGGTGCCTCTCTTCCCCAGGCCTCCCCCCGACCAGCCCATCAACTTGAGGAGCTTGTTGCCGATGGAGCTGTCTTCAATAGGTGTGTCCAGCCCGGTCTTCATTTGTTGTTGTTGTTGTTGCTTCATCCCCATCCCGCTGCTGCTTTCCTCCACTTCTTGGAGAGACAAAAAGTCCTCCGTGTCGTGCATCTTCAGAACCTGTCGATGAGATTATAACCCTTTGAGTACCAGCGACGTGTCTTGTATTTTATTCTAGCTATATTTAGATGATATTATGCAGCTTAGGAAGGATCTGTGGTAGGCAAAATGGATGGTTGAGATAGTCTGAAGCCTTATTATTTGCTAGAAGTCCTTCCTAAGCTGAATAAAATAATCCAATAGTTACCAGAATATGATGAAAAGGACGTCCCTGGTACTGTATGGGATAATGTAAAACTTGCAAAAAAAAAAAAAAAAAAAAAAAAAAAAATTGGTGCACTAAGCATTACGCTACCAAGACAGTTAAAGGTTTATGCACAAGCCTACGACATATTATTAATTCTTGAATACTGAATATTAATCTGAGCTTGCACATATACCCAACTGCGCTATGGTACCCTAATGATTAGACGAATGGAAGGGGCTGGACTGTGTGGCGACGTACTGTAATTTTTTTCAGCCATATTAACCCCTTCTGTACCGACCCCGTCTATTTAACTTTATTATGGTTATTATTAGACGACTTTATTCAGTTTAAAAAGGGCCGCCAGCAATTAACAGTCTTGGAACTATCTCCCTTAACAATTTTTACGACCACAAATCCTTCTTAACCCTCCAGACCCGGAAGAGCTCTTGAACGCCCATAAAAAACACACCCCTAGCTACCCGGAAGGTCTCTTAAACGCCCATGAGCTTAAAGCCTGTAAGCTTGGTGTGTGAGGCGTACGTCCGACGCATGTAAACAACAGCCGGCTGGACCGACGTCCCGCATCTCTGGCCACAAGAAGGAGTGTGTCGCTTGTTCGTGTGTGCCTGTATGTTATTGTGAAGTATCGAAAAGTAGTGTAAAGTGGCTGTTTTTGCCATAAAGGTATCTCCAATGAAATCATCATCACAACTGAACCAGTTGATTTAGAGAGCTCTACTTAACGCCATTCTACAGATACGAAACACATCTACGCTTGGGGATGCGCGGGAATGCGGAAGCAGTCAGAATAACAAAGATACGGTAGCCTAGGCGTAGACGTTTTTCAGCCAAAACCCCCGGATTTCGGGGAATATTTATGTAATGCGTAGCCGAGGCTGGAGGATTAAACTGCACAAAATCGTCTAAGCATAGCTAGAATAAAGTTAATAAGACGTCGCGGTACAGAAGGGGTTAAGACAATTTTAAGAAGCTTGCGAGCAATATATAGAAGCTAAAAGGATTAATTGAGATAGTCTATAGCCTTATAATTGGTGGATGCCCTCGGATTGCCAAACTGCAAGATAGGATAGGAGAAGGTTAGAAAGTTGAATGGGTTAATACTTACTCTTATAGTGTAGCAATAGTTCTTGAGTTGAGTGGGTTAATACTTACTCTTATAGTGTAGCAATACTTCTTGAGTTGAATGGGTTAATACTTACTCTTATAGTGTAGCAATACTTCTTGAGTTGAGTGGGTTAATACTTACTCTTATAGTGTAGCAATACTTCTTGAGTTGAGTGGGTTAATACTTACTCTTATAGTGTAGCAATACTTCTTGAGTTGAGTGGGTTAATACTTACTCTTATAGTGTAGCAATACTTCTTGAGTTGAGTGGGTTAATACTTACTCTTATAGTGTAGCAATACTTCTTGAGTTGAGTGGGTTAATACTTACTCTTATAGTGTAGCAATACTTCTTGAGTTGAATGGGTTAATACTTACTCTTATAGTGTAGCAATACTTCTTGAGTTCGTTGAGTGCACTTGTTGCAGCATTAGTTTTAGCATCTCTCTTTGTTTCACCCTCCCCCGATGCCACATGGATCCCGTTCAAAACTATTGCAAGTTTTCTGAGGAGATAAAAGATAAACTGTAATGAGAAATGTGAATAACCTAATGCCTATATACAGTATGGTATCATAATATTTAATTTTTCTATAATGTGCTACTACCAATATTTATGGCCATTTCTATAGGCTAATGTAGTTGCATGAGAAGAACCGGTATCACATTTTTTTTTTACTAGAGGTGGCCGACTAGAGACAAGAGCCCGAAAAAAAAAAAAAAAAAATCACACACAACTAGGTCACCCAGGAAAAAACATAAAAACACTAACTTATCCGTATATGGGGCAAACTTGTATTCAATCTTGATGCGGCTGAGTGAGCACGAAGAATTTAAGACGTTGATGGAGCTGATTTGGTCCTGGTGGTACGCCTGTTCTGTGATGATGAGCCTGGCCAGGGGGTTAGTGCTCTGCCAGTAGTCCTCGCTAGGCATTGGCAGGGAGCGCTGACTGTCAACAATATCAATGGATTATAGTCAGTTCATTCTAGGTTGGGCAGAAATCGTAACCTATAACCTCTCATAACTCAGAAAGGACTAGAGTAATCGAGCTAATATATCTACCAAATAAGAAGACTTGGCCAGGGGGTTAGTGCTATGCCACAGTAGTCCTCGCTAGGCATTGGCAGGGAGTGCTGACTGTCAACAATATCAATGGATTTTAGTCTGTTCATTCTAGGTTGGGCAGAAATTGTAACATATAACCTCTCATAGTCTGTTCATTCTAGGTTGGGCAGAAATTGTAACCTATAACCTCTCATAGTCTGTTCATTCTAGGTTGGGCAGAAATTGTAACATATAACCTCTCATAGTCAGTTAATTCTAGGTTGGGCAGAAATCGTAACCTATAACCTCTCATAACTCAAAAAGGACTAGAGTAATATATCTACCAAATAGGAAGACTTGGCTAGGGAATAGGTGTGGAAATTGATAGCTCATTTGCTCTAGCCCTTTTTGAGTTACAAAGGTTATAGGTTACGGTTTCTGCCCAACCTAGAATGAACGTACTATAGTCACTATACACCAATGCAGAACACATTTAAGGGGGGCATTTTATTTTGATCCCTAGACCTCTATCAAACTAAAAGAAACACCCCTACGACCCCCCTTCAAGATAAATTTGTAAAAAAATTCGGTAGAAAAACATATCGTCCAAAAGCTGATTCCTTCTAAATTACAGGCTAAAATAGAAACCTCAATGGCACGAAAGGTCTTAACATTGGCAAATAAATGGGGTGAAAGGTCTTATAATAGCCAAAATAATGGAGCATATATCTTAAAATCTCAAAACTAATGGGGCTAAACATGAGGGAGAAGAGGGTCTAGAAAAATCAAAAGCTTTCCCTTAAGCCGGTATCACACTAATGCTGTTTCTCTCAATAATGGTCTTAAACCATAGCCTGGCAGCTTATGAGATAAACTTTAAAAAAAACATTATTCTGTCAGCTAAAAATCTACCAAGTCTATTTTTCTTTTCCAGTCCAAAAGATTCCAGTTGCTGACATGAAATGAAAGCAACTTGATTTTAAATAAAAAAAATACAATTAATTACATCAATGTCAATCCAACATAAATTACTTGGAAGAGCTTTATAGTTCTGCTATTTATGAAATCACAACCTGGCTTTATTAGGGATTTCCCCATTCTATACCGGCGACATCTTTTTAATTGTCTTCTAGCTATATTTTGACGATGTTGTGCAATATTGAAAGGATCTGTGGTAGTTAAAAGGGTTAAGTGTGATAGTTCGAAGCCTGTTAATTGCTGGAGGTCCTTTTTAAACTGAATAATATCATCTAATAGTAGCCAAAGTAAAATTTAAAGTTCGGCTCCGGTACAGAACAGGTTAAAAGGAACCCAAGTGTGGAAAGTGTGACGATGATGATGCATGCTCAGTTCTTACCTTGACATACTGGTCATTCTCTCACCCTGGGGTTGTTCGGATCGCTGGAATTTTGATGATAATTCTCTGCCTGATGGACTGGGCTCTGGAGCCGTTATGAGCACTTTCGGAGTTCTCTGCCTCGTGGCATTCTCATATTTTTGCACTGTGGCTGAGATATTGCTGCTAATGGCCCCTGACGAATGAGGTGCCATACTTCCCTCCGGCGCAGCAGGACCCTCCATAGACCAGGGATCTTGCTCTGGAGGGTTGTGGTACGGTGGAGCAAACTGGTCGTCTTCTTGGCTTGGGTCGAAGTCTTGCGAGGTGTGAAATGAATTATAGGATCTTTTCAAGGATTCCAAGTTCCTCGTATTGGGGTTTATGATGCTAGAATTTCCCCTGCGTCTGCCTCGATTTGACGTCATTGCAACTTGATTTAAAGTCATATCTTCACTGCTTTCATCATTCTTTCTCTTTGTCCCTGAGAAAAGTAAATTGATGTGCTATAGGAATAATTAAGGAACACCCCGTTCTTAACATTAATCCTCCATTACAAACCCTAATGCACTAGAATAAACTAATGAAAGCATATGATCCTCCCAGGATTCAAACTCGGGACACCACACCCAGAACATAAGCATCTAAACTATTACACCACCAACACAGTACTGTAATATCATAATATTGGTTACGATGCTACAGTTGTGCTAACCACTTCAGTGGTCTTAACTTAATTGTATAATATTAATAAACCAAATAGCAATAATATGCATCAAATTTGAATTGTAATGGATTATAGAATAACTTGACGATGTAGCATACATTTAACAAAACAATCAGTGGTACTACAATATATATATAAACATTTAGTAATACAATAAAAAAACAAATCTTTATATAAAAACATTTTCCACACTTTGTATGAGCCTAGATATGCCTGTAAAGTTCTCTCTCGTTACCTTATTGTCATAATTATAACGTGCAAGGCAAGTCACACCAACACTTACAGAGCTTTATCAGTGCATACCTCTTCCCTTACGGAGAGTAGGTGGCACCTGCCTTTCAACACATTCCCACCTCTATTCGGTCCAACTCTCTAACCCAAGAGTAAACTGATTTTACCAGTCTTTCTTCCACTCAACAAGTAAACTCTAGAACTCTCTCCCTCATCCTATGACTTTAACTGCCTCAAGCTCCATGTGTCCAAACATTATGACTCTAACGTACGTTGAATTTGGCTCCATCACCAAGAAAGATGTGGGATCAGACCGTAATCTTGAATAATAAACCTGACAAGTGAGGCAGCTCTGAACAGGGCAGCCTGAAGCGCTGCCATTAGGACGTGAGACCGGAACCGCACTCCATCTTTATATTTATGTATGTATATATGCATCACTCTTTCAATTATTGTATTGGGTGGACATTTGTTACAGGCAGCTTTGCCTTTTGTCTCCTTCACACATAATTTTTACTATTATATACAGTATATATGAGATGTGAAAATTGAATGAGTTACCTAACCCATCCAGCATGATTTCTTGGCTTCCCTGTATGTCCTGTTTCTCAGTGCTCTGCATCGTTTGAACTCTAGTTTGTATTTTGTTTGCAAGAGATTTATTGTTCTTGTAGCGGTTAAGAGAATGCCTACAAGCCAACTTAATCCTATTACACTCAGGAGTCCAGAAAGGCACAGGAGTATACCTTAAAGTTCCCGAGGATTTCAGAACCTTAGCCTTGGTAGCGTTAATAAGTTTCAGTGAGATATTGCACCATACCCTCCACATAATGATAGTGCTCATAGTTCTTATCAGTGTCCCTTAACTTTGAAAGCCAATTAATTCAGCCTTTTGAAGAATCCACCATTGGCTAATGGCTGGTTTGTCCACCATCGACCCCACAGATAAAATTATTGGGTAGTGATCGCCGATTGTACAATCATGGTCAACCTCCTAACCTATATTCAAGTCCTCCAGAGGTGAACACAGGGAAAAATCTATCACCATTTCAGAATTATGTTTAAAGAGAATAAGAGTCATCTTGCCTGAGTTTAAAATAACAGATGGGTGACTATCCAAAACTCTCTCCATCATTGCACCCTTGCGGTCAATAATACATCACCCCTGGTGAAACTACTATTCTATTCTATATACTCAGGCCCAATCCCCACCTTTCTTTTCTTTATTTTTCTAAGGGGGGGGGGGGTCAACTTAAAACAGAGCCAGAATAGGAACAATGAACACACAAAAACAAAACACAAATTCACACACATCCAGGTCATCCAGAAGACCCAGAGACCAGGGTACGAGCATTAAAGTCCCAAAATAGTAAATATGGTTCATGCACCTGGTTAAGTACACCCAATATCTCCCCGGTAGAAGGTAACCCAACCATATTAGAAGGTATATAGATACTGTAGATGGTGAATAATTTGTGCAGTTTCACCTTAGCTGCTGCCACCTAATCTTGTTCAAACAAGAAGTTCTTGGTAAGGAATATCTCTCCTCACCAAGAGAGATTGATGGTGATACTACAGCACAAACAGTTTCAGAACAGAACAAACAGTTCTTCCAATAGTTTTTATGTATCTATATTTATACTCCGGCACATACCCGATAGCAGGGGGTGGCCGACTTGAGACAGAGCCGGAATAGGAACAACAGAACACAACAGTAATATCACCGACGGGTGCCCAACCCCGAAAGGGGTTGAAATAGGGGAGCTATCCCCCCGCCAAAGGCGGCTTTCTAGGGCCTTTCCTAGCTGTTGCTGAGAGGATTGGGTTCTAGTCATGTGGTGATGGGCTGGTCATTCAGAGTGAGAACTGAGCGATCTCTGCCATACCCATAGCTTACTCTGACTGTTCCTTTAGCTTGTGTGTTTTCTGGATCTCAAGTGACACGTCTCTTCCGTGGATTGACCTCCCAATCTACCAAGATTGGAAGCCAAAGCGTCACATTTTTCTCTTGCCCCTCAACATTCTCTTCATAATTGCTGAAGGGCACAGGGCCCTGGGTGGGGCTTTGGTTTCCCGGGCGTTTCCGCACCCTTCTCAGCTCCCCGCCATGGAGTGGCTTCGGTCACCCAGGCTTTATTGTGGTCGGCGGGGAGGGTTCTGTGGGGGCGCTCAGTTATGGCCTTGGAATTGCTCGGGACCTTGGGGCTGTTCGGCCAGGCAGCAACAACAACAACAACAACAACAACAACAACAACAACAACAGTAATATCAAGATGGTATAGTTGCCTACGGTGATTTTCTAGGACATGTGACAATTTGTATGCATTGGTATATTTACTTTTGGCGTTACTATCACTGGATGATGAGCTGCCTTGTATGTATCAAGTAACTCCTTATTATGGATACAAAGCAATTCATATTCACAAATTTTATTTATGTATGTATTCTTCACTCATGCAATTATACAGTATTTCCTCACTTGATAATAGTTAAATTCCTGAAAATTGAGACTAAGTGAAATAAATTTAACTAAAGCAATTACATGTATTGTTCATTATTTTTCTTGCGCTTGTGCATCCTTTTTGTTTCATATACAACCATGACTATTTAAAATTTTGTTCCCAAATTGCTGAATAATGTAATAATGAAACCACTTAAAATGAGGATACTTTAAGTGAGGAAAGCTTGTACTAATAATCAGAACCATTATTGTGCTAAAAGGAAGGGAACAAAGAAATTCAAAATTGCATGTAGAGTTTTAATATTAATGATGACTAAATTACACGTCTACGTCAATTTTCTGGAACATGAAGTGCTTTGTACCAGGGATACATAAAAGACAAATTAAAGTAACTTAAAAATACATCATTTATGAGCACAATTTTCAGCAAACTACTGAACTTGACAATATATTATGTATTGTACTGAATTACTGCTCTCAACGCAACACAGACATCAACATACTGAAAATATAATATACTTTTAAGATATAAAACCGAAACTCCAATGACAGAACTACACCAACATGTGTAAATTAACAGTTACATTATATCTTAGCTATCTTAATTGAAATTACATATATATTTCATTATTTATTGGTAAAAAATATTACTACTGTACTTTGCTTATTACAAAAGAAGCACCGCATTTCGTGTGGAGCACTCAGTTTTTCAATTTATGCATATACAGTATATGTACCGGTATGTCTCAAGTCAGCCACCCCCAGCTATGGGGTATGTGCCTGAGTATATACATACATATAAGTTTAAAGACCGTTCTGTCCACAGAGAATGTGGTTACAGTCTCACGTCCTAAATGGCGGCCCTGTCAAGGGTTGCCTCAGTTGTCAAGTTCTTGCATTAATTTTAAAGGGCCAGCAAACTTTAATACCATTTGAAAACGATCCACATACAGAGTAAAACATAAAAAGACATCAATAATATTCTAAAAGGTGCATTTGGATATATTTATTACCCTATGACCCTATCAACCTAAACACTTTTGTCTAGTTTTGGAGAGTTGTGGATTACTGGTACATTACAAGTAAGCGTCCATTTCATAAACGTTAGCATAAACAATGCAAAATCAACACAGTTCAAATGTCACTGTCAGTCCTAAAAAATGCCAATTCATACAGCTTAGAAAATATTTCTCATGTAAGGAGTTAAAACAAACTCTCCAAAGGATGGTACCAGTAAAATAATTACCTCTCCCGATCAAGGGGATAAATAGAATTATATAAGGAGTGTTGTCAGTAAAATTGAAGAATTTTTCACAAACCATTTCAGTATGATGGGGGGGAGGGGGGGACAAGAGTTGATGATTTAGTAAAGATTAGTAATGACCTCTCTCATTGTTAAAGGATTAAAACTACAGTACAGTACTGTACTCAATTTTAGAAAGATCTCTCATAGGTAGAGGTAATATTAGTTAACACTAGATGATTTTATTCTACTCAAGTTAAAAAATCTAGGTCCAGATACTCAAAGCAGTCTCGAGTTATAAATAAGGTAGTGAGCGTCTTAACCCTCTCACGTCCTGACGCGATTTTTGAGCCTATTAGGGATACTTTAAAGCCTTTGTTACCGTCAGGGGTATTTATAAACCTTTAGTTTATTTACTTCCACCTCTGCAGTTGTTTTTGAGTTAGCTGTGGGCAGAAAACTAATTTTGGAGAGGTAATTATAAGAGTGAGAGTAATCTATTTCTTATTGCTAATCTGGCAACCTCTGCGTCATAAGGATGTGAGAGGGTTAACAGATTTAGACATCGCAGATTATTACTCGTTCCAAAGATATACTTGTCCTTTCTCATAAAACGAGAATGTCGTTATTCATTCTAAAATAAGTAGCTAAAACCTATAATGTAGGATAGAATATGATTAGGTAATGATAATCTGAGAATTTTGGATGACCCCAGTATACTTGAGTGGCTTATGGCAACTGAATTTATGCTATGTAAATTATTTGAATATCACTGATACAAGAATTATGATGGTGATAGGGAGATATGACGAGGTAAATATTTTGAGTATTGGGGCCAAGGTGGTGAAGGTGTTAACGTCTCTGGGGCGGACCTTGAGAATAGTTGGGCCGTCCGCCGCGGGCTCTGGCTCCAGCAGCGTCGGAGGCTTTCACAAATGTACGCTGGAGTTTGGTCTTCTTGCTCTCCTTGTAGTCCAGGCAAATTTCACGACCCAGTTCTGCTACCTGACGCATCGTCTCGTCTGGGTACCTGTAATGTTAAAAACCAAATTGCTATACAGTTATTGTTGTTGTTGTCGTTCCCTAAGCTGTCTGGCCGAACAGCCCCGAGTCCCTAAGGAAGGCCATGGCCACAGTCGGGCTTTCCCACAGAGCTCTGAAGGGGTGTAGATTGTGTTGTTGGCGTAAGTGATTGTGTGAAATGAAGTCTTATAGGATGTGTCTAATGGCATGGGGTGCTGTGTTACATCCCTGGCTAATAAATAATAGTAACTATACAGTATCAGTTGAAAAACTAGTTCTGTGTTTAGCACAGGTATGCCTTGGTCACCTGATGACTACTGAGTTTTAGAACAAAACTCTTACAGGGATGTTGAGATGCTACAGTCCTTTGGATAAAGGGAAGAATATGGCAATAAAAGTGCATGGAGTTCAGAAATCATTTCTAGAAGTCTAAAAAAATATGGCAAAAGTCACAGGGTCTCAATGCATAAAGTGACAGGTGCAGTTTTCAGTAGTTACCCTGTTAACTGTTTAACTTCACTGGTGGTAACTATAATATACTATATATAAAGTGTAATTACAAGAATATTACCTAAACAGTGGGGGAGTGGCCCCATATAAAACCACTATCCCACAACACACTGTCCCAAATTATCTAGTGATGGTAGATGGTGTTGGAACCAGGGGCTCTGCTTTATTGTAGTTCAGGATTCCCCTCTCTTATTCCACTACCAAGAGTGCCACCTCAGGGATACCAAGGCTCATATGTGTATGCATGTACAGTACATATAGCCTACTGTATAATATATAATCTGAAAATATAATCTATCTCTATCTATCTATTGCCTGACGCCGTGATCCCCGAAGGGGTGGCCACGAACGAACCGCCCCCATGCACCTCTGTCCCCAGTCAGTCGACGCCCCTCCCCCCAACCAGCACCGCCTTCGTTCATGTAGTTCCTCACTCCATCCTTCCACCTCATATTCGGTCTACCTCTCCCTCTGTCCCTCCACCTCGCTCTCGTACACCCTCTTAGTCATTCTCTCGCTTTCCATACGTTCCATATGGCCGAACCATCTCAAGTTGTTCCTTTTCACACTTTCCAGCACATCTACCTACACACCACACCTCCTTCTTACTTCCTCATTAGTCTGTCTATCCCTCCATGTAACTCTGCACGCACTCCTTAAGTAATTCATTTCCACTGCTCTCACTCTTGGTCTGAGGCTCTCAACCAACGTCCATCCTTCGCTTCCGTAAGTCAGTGTCGGGATTACCACACTGTCATGCAAGGACTTCTTCACTTCCATACTGACCACCCTATTTCTTGTTACTGCTTTTAGCGTTCCTACAACCCTCTTCCCGTTGTATCCTCTTCCGCACGTCTTCATCCATAGTCCCATCTTTACTCAACACACTGCCCAGATACTTAAAAGAGTTGACGATCTCCATAGCCTGACCGTTCAGCTTCACCTCACACTCTGTGACTTCACCCCTTTCGAAGACCATAACCTTGCTCTTCCCCGTATTTACCTTCAAATTCCGTTTTTCGCACACTGTCCCAAACTCATTTACCAGACCCTGCAACTCCCATTCATTATCACTCATCAGAACTATCATCCGCAAACAGCAGTATACAGTAGATAGCTTCCACTCAACTCCCTCCCTTTTCAGCGATACACCACCATCCACTGCTCTTGATAGTATTTCTTTCATGACTCCATCCATATATACAGTAAACAACCATGGGGACATCACACACCCCTGTTTCAAACCAACATTCAGGTCAAAGAACTCGCTCTGCTCACTCTCCACACGTACTGCCGCCTTTGCACCCTCATACATGCTCTTCACTGCTTTCAGCAACTTGCCCCCTACTCCGTATATTCTAAGTACTTTCCACAAACCTTCTCTATCCACTCTGTCATAGGCCTTCTCCAAGTCCATAAAGGCAACATACACCTTTTGTTTCTTCTCCAGATACTTCTCCACAACACAATTCAGGGTAAAAATCTGATCTACACATCCTCTTCCCTTCCTAAAACCTCCCTGCTCGTAGCCTATCCATTTCTCCATTCTCACTCTCACTCTCTCAATCACTACCCTACTGTATACCTTCCCTACTACGCTTAGAAGACATATTCCTCGGTGGTTACCACACACTCCTCTTTCCGCTTTGCCCTTATATAGGGGGACTATTATGCCAGTCTTCCAGTCATCGGGTGCACTCCCCTTCTCCCATGCTAGTTTGCACATTTTCCATACCCATTCTATCACTATCTCACCACCATACCTCAACATTTCCCCACACACTCCATCTGTTCCTGGTGCTTTCCCCAACTTCACTCTTTTCATGGCTTCCCACACTTCTGACCTCCTGATCCCCACCTCCTCCTCCACTACTTCTCTTCTTCTCCCTCCCATACCATATCCAACTATGTTTGCTGGCTCTTCATTCCTTACATTTAGCAACTCACTGAAGTACTCCCTCCATCTTTCGACTCTCTCTTGCTTCTCGGCTAGCATTCTCCCATTCTTATCTTTCACACCCTTACTGTTTCCCTTGCTACCTTCCCTAACTTTCTTGACTTCTTTCCAGAACAGTTTCTTACTCTCCCTCCATTTTACACTCAGATTCCTTCCAAATTCCTCATCTACTCTTCTCTTACTTTCCTTCACTACTCTCTTCACCACCCTCTTACTCTCCACGTACCTCGCTCGTTTCTGTCTCTCGGAATCTTCATTCCCTCTACTACCCAACCACTCTCTATATGCTTTCTTCTTTTCTTCCACAGCTATTCTTACCTCTTCTGTCCACCATGCTGTACCTTTCACTCCCCTCCCTCTTCTCCTCACTCCACACACCTCCTCACATGCTGCACAGATCTCATCCTTAAACACCTTGCTCATCTCCTCCACTTCCTCCATAACTTCCAGGTCGAACCCACCTAGTCGTCTTTCCACTGCTCTCCTGTACTCCTCCTGCAACCTCTCCACCCTCCTCACCATTCCACCCGCCTCCCTCCAGCTCTCCTCACCCACTTCTTTTGTATCCTAACCTTAGCTACCACTACATAATGAGCAGACAGACCCCCTCCAATACCCCTATACACCCTAGCATCCATCACAGATCTCTTCTTTCGTTCATCCACACATACATAATCAATCAATGACTTTCGTTCCACCACTGTCTTACCCTTCATCGTCAACATCCGTTTCCACGTGTACCTGTTGATCATTCTGTGTCGGAAGAAGGTGTTGGCTATCCACAGCCTCCTCCCCACACATACGTCCACAAGTGCACTACCATTCCCATTCACCTCTGATGGTACCCCCCACCCTCCCACCACTCCCTCGACTTTCCTATCACCCACCTTACCATTCATATCCTCAATCAGAAATATTCTTTCGTTCTTGTCAAACTTCTCCAGGCACGCCTCCACATTCATCCAGAACTCCTCTTTCTTTCTTTCAAGTATATCCTCTGTCGGGGCATACACGCATACAATCACCCACGTTTGTATTCCTACTTTCATTCTCACCCACACACCCATACTCTCTTACACATTCCTTCCATTTGCTACTTACAAAGAAACATGCACCTTCTCTCGCTATTCCTTCACTCACTCCAGCACACACACCCATTCCACACTCCCACTCTCTCACATCTGAACCTTTCCATTTGGTCTCTGTCATTCCACATACATCCAGCCTGGCATTCACTAACACTTCCAGAACCTCTCTCTCTTTTGTGCCATCATTCATGCCACTAACATTCCACGTAGCCATTCTCAGAATGTCCGAAGGCATGTCCTTAGTCGGTCGTGGTTCGTCAACGTTGGTTCCGTCCGCATCCGAGGCTGTTCGTTCGTTTTTCTTTGCTTAGATATTTTTTCCGGGTGGGGGTCGCAAGCCCACCGACCCAACCTCTTTAGTCACCTCTTATGACACGCAGAAGGCACGTGGGGCATATTCTATTCCCTAACCCCCAGGGGGTTATAATTTGTGTCATTCTGTGTCTGTTTGTGTCATAATCTGTCATTTAAAATAAATTACTGATACTGCTTTTTTTTCTCTCTCTTGGGTGGGGGGGAGGGGGGATTTTAAGCTGATCATCTGCTAACTTGGTTCCTCACCTGGTTAACTTCAAAGGTAGACTAATGCCAGGAAATAATATTTATACAAGGATTACATTCATTTTGGCGTAAGGATGTGGCGACCCCATCGCCAGTCATTTTTGTGGCGCAGATAGCCCCTAGAAGTTGGAACTGGGAATCCCACCTCCAGAATTTACTCCCATGCTTGATCCTCCTTACGGGTGCGGGTTTGGCTACTGACTGACTACATTTATGGCTGGGATAGTGTTATAAATGTCAAGAGTTAATTACTTTTACTAATTATTGTTACATGTGTAAGTAGCCTATACACACCGGTATACTATACATGAATTTAAAGAATAGGCAATCCAAATGACGGCACTCCAGGGAGCCCTGTTATGGGCTGCCTCACTTATCAGTTACCTAAACTCCACCATTCGGTAGTGTTACAAAATGTGCTAATATATTTCATTTTGATGCAAGAAATCATTAGATATGAAGTATTTTAATGAGTTACATGAAACCAGCAATAACAAAGAGATGACCAGGTGTGAATACAGTAGTGACCATACCTGCAGCCAAGAAGTTCAATGTTTTGGTAGAGCTGTGCTAGACATACTAAACGGTCTTCGTGAATCCTTCCCTTGTGTGCCTCCATAAACTCCCGCTTCAGGTACCAATGTTCCTCACTCTCGTGGGCCTGGCGGTACTTGTTAATGTCCCAGTTTGTATTCTCGCGTACACTCATGATGAAGATTTGGTGATTATGCCTGAAAGGGTAAAATAATAGACAAAGTATTAGAAATTATATGGAGTATCATTTTCAATATAAGTTGTTTAGATTGTTTATAAATTGGCAACACTGAATGAAATGTATCCTCACATACATTCATGGTGCCAATTTAACAATTACAGTATATACACCTGAGAAAGTGAGAAAGTAAATTAACAAAGTTCTATTGAACAGTAAATACTGTACCTGTACAGTACTGTAGTATGTTTAGGTACAAGTACAGTCTTCCCTCGCAATTCGCAAGTTTATGGGCGACACACGACCTCGAGTAATACGATATTGCGTATTATGAATACCGCCCGGTAACATACAGGTATGTATATTATATTACATATTGTGTACGGTACATCACTTACGACAATCTACCCTTTTTGACGATTTATCAATTTAACCGGTAAATCTAGTTATACTACCCCGATTTTTTCAATATTTTCCTTTCAAAACAGTCTCTCTTAGTCTTACCATATTCAGGAAGCCCTACTGATGTTTGAATTGTTGGATTTTGGGGAAAGCAGCCCCAAGTTAAGCTAGGTTGTCATGTCAGATTAATGCTTCCATTGAAAATGAGTCGAGCGGCGGACGCCGCATAACGTAAAAAAACGAATCACCCGCCTCCTCTGATGACAATAGTGTCATTAACCTAAACTAACAAAACCTGGGGGCTGCCACCCCCAGATCCCCGCTGCTCTAAATAATGATGGGTATAATCCTGTGTAGCGGGGAGACCTGTACTTCTATCTCAATCAATAATTTGGTAATGCTGCAATATATTTTTACATTTTACATTCATAAATAGCCCATTAATATACTAGGTTAAGTTGGTTTTGGGATAATGTTCAAGGACACTACATCCGCCTTATTAGAAACAATTTATTAGGGAAAATAGGCACCAACAGATTCGCCATATTTTTCTACATATAGTCCGCATGGAGGATTTTCGTTATTGACAAATTGAAAAAATACCCTTTTCACAGAAAAATACACCAAAAATCTGTCAAAGATGTTAAATAGCGGGGGTGTGGGGGTGGCAGCCCCCACCCATAATACTAGGATAGGTTAGGTAAGGTTGTTAGGTTAGGTTAATGTCCTTTCAAAGGGGTATAGGCTAGTAAACACTAGGATAGCTTATACCCGGTCAGAGGTAAGAAGATGAAGAGTCCGATGTAGTCTCCTTGAATGCTACCGGTTTTGGATAGGTTAGAACTGTTAGATTTTGGTTAGGTTGGGTTAAATATATTGTTAAAATGTTTCTTATTAAATAGCCTAGGCATCTAAAAACAGTTTTCCCCGCTACACAGAATCTTACCTAATGATGTAGAAGACATAAAATCACTAAAAATTACTGCGGGAGAGCAAAAAACACCTTCAAGAACGTGTGTCGTAAGAAAATAGGTTTACAGAAAACGGAGTTTCAGGGGTTAAAGGGTAGCCTACAGTCGTCAAACCGCGGACGAATCTCACTTTAGTGAAGGTTTTTAATACTTCAATGTATCTAGGCTATTTAAAGTCAAATATACATTTCCGCAGACCGCGCATCATCAAACCATACTAGGCCTAAGTCTACTACGAATTATATTAACCTATTAGGAGCAACAGAATAGCGACAAAACAGGGGTAGTGAAGGTGTAGACTTATAATGGTGGCTTTGTCAGCTCCGACCCCAGGCATCATCCGTAGTTTCGGCATGTGAACAGAGATGCTCTGACAAGTTACCTCCAATAGCCTATTGGCGGGGAATTTGGGAAATATCATATGACCACAATCATGAATCGCCCAGGCCTAGAATATCAAACTCCACAAAAAATCGAGAGAGAGAAAAAAAAAAAAAAACAAAAAAAAAAAACAAACAAGGCCTAACAAGGCCTAGGCTATCCTAGGTACGATTTTAGTTACTGGACACCTATTTGACAGGTACCGCCAACGATTTAATACATTTTTGTTTTCGGTTTCCACCATCTAACACCAAGCTACACCCTTTTCTGGTGTACGAAACACTAAAAAAGCAATGGGGACACTTTAATAATGATAATATGAGACAAAATATAAAGACAACTCGGTTGCGTTCGTGGAAGTAGCGTCGCTTTGTTTACTTTACGCTCGGAGTGACTTCCCGGTCCCGCCTTGGCGGTCGACTTCAAATGGCTAAGCTTATATAACCAGTTGTTGGGTCCATTTTTTTATAAAGACTTGCGTTACAGGCCGTGGGATACAGGACAGGGTTGAGGGGGGGGGGGGGCTCTGCCCCCCTCCACCGTGAATTATAATAATCGTCATATATGTGGCCAGCAGGGGGCAAGTAAAACAGCTGGCCGTAGTAACCTCGAGCGTCCTGGGTAAACAAACCGCGACGGACTCCCCCCGCCGCCGATTTTCGGCACAAACGCGCCGTTTTATTCTCGTCGAAAACCACATTTAAAAAGTTAGGTATAATCCTGTGTAGTGGGAGGACCTATACATATATCTCAATAATTTGGTAATGTTACAATATATTTTGACATTTTACATTCATAAATAGTCCACTAATATACTAGGTTAGGTTAGGTTAGGCTAGGTTAGCCCTTACAGCCCCAGCGACGCGTCTGACGCGTCGGCGATGTATGTAACGCACAGCCCCAGCGACGCGTCTGACGCGTCACCCTAATTGCGCCGACCGTAACCTCAGGTGTAGCCACTCAAGAGGGCTCAGATTTGTATGGGAACTGTGTACGTATCCCACGCAACCGTGCCGATGGTTGAAAACTCTCAAAGTCCACGTGCGTGCGCGTGAGCGCGCAATAACCTGTTTTTTTGGGGTAATTGCCTTCAATTTTTTACTCTTGTAAAATACGTTTTCGGGGGCTCTGTAGGACCACTCTTTAAGCTTTTTGAGCGGTTTTTCCTTCATTCCTAACCCATTCGCTATTGTTTCTGGAATAAAACAATTTTTTGAAAACCGGCCGGGTTCTGGTCATCTGGTGAACAAACATTACAAAACTAGCCGGGGCTCCACGGGTTAAAGATATTGTTCAATGTTTCTTAGTAAATAGGCATCGGAAAAACAGTTCCTCCCGCTACACAGGATCTTACCAAAAGTTATTAGGTTATATCGTTTTCAATACTATTACCGGACCAGAAAAAGATGTAGCTTGGTGTTGGATGCGTGGAAACCGAAAAAAAAATATGCATTAAATCCTCGGTGGTACCGGTCAAATAGGTGTCCAGTAACTAAAATTGTACCCTACTAGGCCTACTAGGCCTAGCCTATGTTAAATATATAAAGCGCAAATCGTTGTAGCCTATGTAGCCTAGTTCCGTCGTATAGAATTTTTGTCTTGCATAACCTATACTGAAGCCCAAATAGGCCTAGGCTACCTCAACTAGGCTTATGGTCAAATTTTGAAAACGCAAATCGTCGTAAATTTTGCCGTATCGATTATTTTAAAAGTGGCATTAGGCTCCCCGGCATATACCCAAAACCCACAGGCCCTAACTGCAATACCCTAATAAACTACTCCATATAAAATACAGTCATACAGGGCGAATTCTGAACCAAAACATCATGATCCCACCCATGCAGCGTCAAAAGCGTGTAGGCATTATACGGTAACCAATATTACAGTACAAGTTTTAATGTTTATAGGTAGGTCCAGTATACTATATAACCAAACTCTCACTTTGCTTACCCTCGCAGTTGTCTAAGATCACAATATGAATTGAATAACTTTGTAATACGAGTAATGTAATCAATTTGAAGGTCTTTCTACTCGAGTTCAACGACGAGTTGTGTGGTTATGGAAAATGGCGAGTTGCCAGACACAATACGATATTGAATAACTATCGAGTGTAGCGATACTGGAAGTGGAGAGAAACAACGAATCAAAGACAAATTGGGTGCATCCGTAAGTGGTTACAACCAATTAGTCCTAGTATTAGTCCCTTGCCTTCCTTTACCGTTCTAATCAAGGAAATATAATAGCGATATTGAACTGTAGCGCTACATATTGAGTGCGGCTGCTGCGGCAACTTATGAGGTGCATTCGCTACCTAGGGAGTTTGCCGCTTTTCGTAGTGGTTTCGCTACTCAAGCTTGTCGCCATCAAGTGGTTTTGTTTTCTGGCATCAACTTCATTACTCGAGAGAAAGTAGCATGCACGTTGCATAATCCACTATAATAGCAGAAAAGGCTATTATAGCATATTTTTTTCTATATTCCAACTACTCCCTCTCAGGCATAGGCCGAGAGCTTGCAGTACATTCAACCGTTAGCCTATATTGAACGGTGAAACCTGTGAGGTCTCATTCCAGTCTAGGGGGTGAGACATAAGAAGCACTTTTAGCTGCAACCAGCCACTGCCATCTTGCCTTTGCAGGATGCATGGGGCTTAGTTGCCCACTCATAGCTCGAAGCAGCCCCATCTCTGAAGCTGCCTCACTCCAGTGCTCTCTAGAGCTGATTGATTGTTTTGGGGGGAGACAAGAGCTGACAACAGTATTCTAATCGTGGTAGAACCAGTGACTGCCATAGAGTTAGCATGCATTTCTCGCCCCTTGTTAAGCTGTTTGGAAGGTCCTCAGGATCCAGCCTGCCAGTTGTCTTGCAGTTGCATGATATACTTGGTTTATGTGATGAGAGAAGGAGGCATTGTTGCTAATGGTTGCTCCTAAATCTTTTACCACATCATTAATTGTGTAGGATTTGGATTTATACACAATGTCCGAAAGGAAGGTTCTGGAGCTCCGATCTTACTTTCAACCAACTTGACAATTTTACCAACACACCTAAACTTCGTTTGATGCGAAAATAGCCTCCCAAAAATTTACCCAGGACGGAAATCGAACCCGGGACCCTTGGGTTATGAGGCAGACACCTTACCAGTTAGATCAATAGAGATATTCCACTTGGCCTGGTCGTCTCAAGTATATTTCCGCATCTTGTGCAGTTTAGGATAACCTATTTTTATTGACTTTACACTTGGCAGTGATTTCTTGTTGGCCACAGTTGTAGGCCTAGTTGTGGAGTTATTGAGTTCTTCTTGATTCCCATACCGCAAAAGCTCAAACTTGTGTCCATTTAGTGCCGTGTTGTTTTCTTCTGCCCACCTCAGGATTGCTGTAGTAGCTGGGAATCATGTTGTGTGCCGATTTTCTTCATAATTCTGGTGTCGTCTGTGAAGGATGTGGCCATTGAGTGTTCCAGGTCTCTGTTGATGTCCCCTACCATAATGAGGAACAGGAGGGGACCCAGAATTGAGCCTTGTGGAACACCACTGATGACACTGCTTGCTTCCGATAGGCTCCCTAGAACAGTCACTCATTGCTTTCTGTCGGAGAGAAAACTGTGTAGCCATTTTCCGAGTTCTCCACATGTAAAGTCAGTAAAAATAGGTTAGCCTAAACTGAATAAGACGCGGAAATATACTTGAGCCGACCAGGCCAAGTGAGATATATCTCTATTGGTCTAACTGGTAAAGCGACTGCCTCGTACCCCAAGGGTCCCGGGTTCAACTTCCGCCCAGGGCAAATTTTTTGGTGGCTGTTTTCGCATCAAACGAAGCCACAACCAAAAGAGCTACATTCCTAAATGGCCACAGTCCTTGTATCCAACACAATACCCTGCATGCAAGACTGCTTCAACCCCGGACAACATTGCTTGCAAATTTAATTAATTATTGTTATTATTATTATGTTTTATAATAATAATTATTATTATTATTATGTCAAACCTGCGACACATACAAATATATCCAACATAAACAGTATAATTTATATATACTGTATATATATATATATATATATATATATATATATATATATATATATATATATATATATATATATATATATATATATATATATATATATATATATATATATATATATATATATATATATATATATATATATATATATATTTTCTTTAATACATACGAGGTTGAAAGAAATGGCAATTTCTGCGTTGGAAATTTTATTATTCAAAGTTTCCAGGTCTCTGATGAGTTTTCGCTGGGTGGCAGGAAGTAGATGAAGGAGATGAGCAAAATTCATGGTGGTACAGGGTTACATAAATGTACATGATGATACAGGATATACGACGCGTTTCACTGGACAACCAGCATTATCAAGTAAGGAAGGAATGATATAAAAGGTAAACAGGAAGGGTATATATAGAGGGTGGAGGATCAGAGGAGGCGGAAAACAGGGGGCAAAAGTCTGCTATTGGTGGAAGCGTAAACTAGGAGAGAGAAAGGGGTTAACCGCTTCACGCATGCGCACTGGATGCGGGATGGTGGTCAGTAGGTGGGGTCGAAGCTGATTGGCTGCGTGTCGAGGGGCGTGGCCTAAGTTGTGTGGCGCCTGCAGAAGACGAAGCTGAAGGAGGTAGCGCGGGGGGCTGCGTCAAGGGCACCGGGGGGCGAGGAGGGGTGTTAGGTCCTGTAGGGTAGTGCCTTTTGGCAGAAGGAAGGATCTGAAGGTCCAGAGTTTGGTTGTTGATGTTGGGATGTAAGGCTTGGATATATAAAGCTTCGAGTATAGGTAATCTCCTTGGGTCACTTTCTTTATCGAGTATGGTGGTGTGTTTCTCTAACTCGTTGCGTGTGAGGTGAGGGTGGTTAGGGGTGAGATAGTGCACCCCCCGGGGCACCCCCCGGTGCCCTTGACGCAGCCCCCCGCGCTACCTCCTTCAGCTTCGTCTTCTGCAGGCGCCACACAACTTAGGCCACGCCCCTCGACACGCAGCCAATCAGCTTCGACCCCACCTACTGACCACCATCCCGCATCCAGTGCGCATGCGTGAAGCGGTTAACCCCTTCTCTCTCCTAGTTTACGCTTCCACCAATAGCAGACTTTTGCCCCCTGTTTTCCGCCTCCTCTGATCCTCCACCCTCTATATATACCCTTCCTGTTTACCTTTTATATCATTCCTTCCTTACTTGATAATGCTGGTTGTCCAGTGAAACGCGTCGTATATCCTGTATCATCATGTACATTTATGTAACCCTGTACCACCATGAATTTTGCTCATCTCCTTCATCTACTTCCTGCCACCCAGCGAAAACTCATCAGAGACCTGGAAACTTTGAATAATAAAATTTCCAACGCAGAAATTGCCATTTCTTTCAACCTCGTATGTATTAAAGAAAATTTATTACCTGGCTTTACTAACATATATATATATATATATATATATATATATATATATATAATTAAACACAGTACTGTATATGTATGTATGTATATACTGTACTTCCCAGATAACAATATTGTTTGTATGTTTATATTTATAAGTGACGTATGTGTGAGTAACAATTATTTAACCTTGTCCTTGTGACGTCACGTGGGAACAGCACAGGCATTATTAAAAATACTATAGTCCTTTCATTCTAGAAATCGTAATCTCTAACCTCTGTAACTAGAAAAGGGCTAGAGAAAATGGGTCGTATTAATTTTCTACAGACTACACCTGTTCCCTGAGTGACTCTTCCTAAATGGTAGAAATATCAGGTCGCTTACATTAGTCGTTTATGAGTTATAGAGGTAAAGGGCTACGATTTTTGCCCAACCTAGAATGAACAGACTAAACTAACTACTAGGCTCGCTTGGTGTAGTGACTATAGGGTCTCGGACTTCCACCCAGAAGGCCCGGGATCGCGCCCACGCTCGGCGCATTAAAGATTGTTCACAAGCACTTAGTCGTTACCATCCCTCATGAGCAAGGGGATGGGATAGAAGTACAGGACCCCAATGGAAATACGCCTAATCGGCCTTATTGGGCTATCCTTAGCTGGCTTAGTATGCGCTAGCTATAAGAACTATTATTATTATTATTATTATTATTACAGTGAAGGTGTTTATAGTGTTTCCGGTCACATACTGTAAACAGGAAGCTTCACGTCATTAATACATTGATCATAACACTAACTTTGTTACTGTTGACAACTCATTATATCTTCTTGGTCTTTCCATTTCCAAATAGATGACAGTCACAAACACACACACACAGTCACAAACACACAAACACAGTCACAAACACACACACAGTCACAAACACACACACACAGTCACAAACACACACACAGTCACACACTATGCTCTGTTTCTTTTCAACTGACGGTAAAGTGCAAATTAAGTTCCCATCAAGATTTCTTAGTTATTTTGAAGATTAATATGTGTAGTGAAATATGTTGCTAAGTATATAAACTTGGTCTTAATATGACGCAGAGACATAGTAGTTTCATATTTTTCCATTAAGTATCGAAGAATTAGCTGCTAAGGGATTCAATTTACAATGCATTACACAAGTAATGCACTGAGGGTTTCTCGATATTAGAGTTTATCACGGATATAGATATGAATCTTAAAAAGCGCACTAAAGGGGAGGCAGGCCGTTTTTTCTGGACCCCATTCTTCCTAATGTTTAGCCCCACTAGTCTTGAGATTATAAGACGTTCGTCGAACGCCCATTAGTTTGGCGATTTTAACACCTTTCGCCCCATTCCGTTGCCAATTTTAAGACCTTTCTTGCCATTTATGTGTCGATTATTTCCTGGCGAGCGTTAGCGAGCCTGCAATTTTAAGAGGGAAATTTTTCTACCGAAAACATTTACAAATTTATCTTGAAGGGGGGTCTAGGGGGTGTTTTTCTAAGCTTGATGGAGGTCTAGGGAGGAAACTAAAAAAAACATATGAATAAATTAATTAATAGACCAAACAAACGGCCAGTCTCCCCTTAAGAGTCTTAATTTGGCACATAGATACAACAGGTCATGAAACCACTTCTAGAACGAGTTAGCATGAATGGAATATATCTTAATAAATAAAGGTCAATGTTTGTCTGTTTGTCAGTTACCCGACCTTTGTTACTAAACTCCTCCCACAGTTTTGGTGCCAGGTGGGAGTGTGGGGCACCGTTGGAAAGCCCAGGCTTTGGAGATGGTTTTAGGCGAGTTTAGTTGAAATCAGAGACACTTTTGTTTAATAAAATTTTCGGCAAAATAGTAGGCCTATACGGGAGCGAAAAAAATGCGAAAAAAATTGCCGTTTGGGGCAGAAGGAGGCCTCCGATCGAAAAGGTGTATGGAACGAAAGTTGTTCGCAGTCCCCCAAAATGGGGGTACGGATGAGGTCAGATCCAAAATCGGAGGTCATTTAGCGGCCGAAATCGAGGTCGCCGTTTAATGAGGCACAGAGGCCGGTGATTATGGTAGTAGTAGTATTGTGATGATTGTGGTAGTAGTGATGTAGTGATTGATGATGGTGATTATGGTAGTAGTAGTGGTGGTAGTAGTGATGGTGATTATGGTGAATACCCGGGCAACGCGGGGTACCCCTTCTAGTAACACAATAAATCGAGTATCACTTTGTCACAGGGACGTGGAAATGGGTGACCGGTCAAATCAACCAGTAGACCATTTCAACCAGTACCAAATCAACCAATTCGGTTAGGTTAGGTTAGGTTAGTACTATATTTTGGCACTGGTTTGTTTGGTCTGGGTTAATTTGGCACTGGTTGAGAGTTACTGGTTGAAATGGTCTACTGGTCGAGATGACATGGAACCGTGGTAAAGATAGGTGTCACTGGGGTTGATTCTATGTGCAGGTCTATCTATCACTTGGTGGGTGTGAAGGACTGTAGGGTAAGATATTATCATAGATGGTCTCACGAGGAGTCCATGTACTGTACAATCGGGGGTATTAAGTGTTGTCATAGATTCCAAGTGTTATTGGTATCTTTATAGTTACTGAGAAAAGTACTTATCCCTCAGAGTATTAGTCAGTGCCCGAAACTTTGTGAAATATCTGACAAACACTTATCAACCTCGATTGTACAATATATTTCACCTTTCAACGATAGTATGTGTGGTTTGTACAGATATTTCGTTAAGCCGGAGTCACACGAGCCCTTTTTCGAGCAATTTATACGGGCAATTATGGTCTGGAAGCTTAAAAAAATACACTTTATCGGAATTCAGCCTCCTAACATAATCTACCTTCAGCCTAGTTACCGATACCAGTGCGACAATGTCCTGAAATAATACGAGAAAAAACTTGCTCATGGAAAATTGACGGAAAAGGCGCTCGTGTGACAGCGGCTTTACAGTAAACTTCCTCCCACGTCTAATACTGTATAATAACCTTCATCGCGTTTCTTTCTGTCATGTCCTCTGTTCATTAACTGGTTCCTGATGTAAGTGGTCCTTGGTGAACTTCCTTCCGGGGGCAGACGGGAAATTGGGTTTAGGAGTATGGAAACCTATTGTGTTCTAAGATTTAAGGTATTTAGCCCCAATGCTTTTGAGATTTTAAGACGTTCGCCCCATTAGTTTGGCGATTTTAAGAACTTTCACCCCATTTATGTCACTTTTAAGACCTTTAGTGCCATTTAGGTGTCGATTTTTTCCTGGCGAGCGATAGCGAGCCTGTAATTTAAGAGGAACCGGCCTTCGGCCGGGAAATTTTTCTACCGAAAAATGTACAAATTTATCTTGAAAGGGGGTCAAGGGAGTGTAATTGCAAGCCTGATGGAAATCTAGGAAATACACTAAAAACCTTCCCTTAAATACCATATACCAATCCGATATTTATAGACACAAGGTGAACGGGGGCAAAGTTATATACCAATAATGTCAAGGCAAAGCATGTCAAGGCAAAGCATGCACAATAATACAAGGGGTAGCCAAGCAGTGTCAAAGTTATATACCAATAATGTCAAGGCAAAGCATGCACAATAATACAAGGGGTAGCCAAGCAGTGTCAAAGTTATATACCAATAATGTCAAGGCAAAGCATGCACAATAATACAAGGGGTAGCCAAGCAGTGTCAAAGTTATATACCAATAATGTCAAGGCAAAGCATGCACCATAATACAAGGGGTAGCCAAGCAGTGTCAAAGTTATATACCAATAATGTCAAGGCAAAGCATGTCAAGGCAAAGCATGCACAATAAATAATACAAGGGGTAGCCAAGCAGTGTCAAAGTTATATACCAATAATGTCAAGGCAAAGCATGCACAATAAATAATACAAGGGGTAGCCAAGCAGTGTCAAAGTTATATACCAATAATGTCAAGGCAAAGCATGTCAAGGCAAAGCATGCACAATAAATAATACAAGGGGTAGCCAAGCAGTGTCAAAGTTATATACCAATAATGTCAAGGCAAAGCATGTCAAGGCAAAGCATGCACAATAAATAATACAAGGGGTAGCCAAGCAGTGTCAAAGTTATATACCAATAATGTCAAGGCAAAGCATGTCAAGGCAAAGCATGCACCATAATACAAGGGGTAGCCAAGCAGTGTCAAAGTTATATACCAATAATGTCAAGGCAAAGCATGTCAAGGCAAAGCATGCACAATAATACAAGGGGTAGCCAAGCAGTGTCAAAGTTATATACCAATAGTGTCAAGGCAAAGCATGTCAAGGCAAAGCATGCACAATAATACAAGGGGTAGCCAAGCAGTGTCAAAGTTATATACCAATAGTGTCAAGGCAAAGCATGTCAAGGCAAAGCATGCACAATAATACAAGGGGTAGCCAAGCAGTGTCAAAGTTATATACCAATAGTGTCAAGGCAAAGCATGTCAAGGCAAAGCATGCACAATAATACAAGGGGTAGCCAAGCAGTGTCAAAGTTATATACCAATAGTGTCAAGGCAAAGCATGTCAAGGCAAAGCATGCACAATAATACAAGGGGTAGCCAAGCAGTGTCAATTAAGGGGAGACCAGTCGCTTTTCTAGACCACCTTCTCCCTCATCTTTAGACCCATTAGTTTGGCGATTTTATGAACTTTCGCCCCATTTCTGTCAATTTTAAGACCTTTCCTGTCAATTAGGTCTCGATTTTTTTCTGGCGAGCGATAGCGAGCCTGTAATTTAAGAGGAATTGGCCTTCGGCCAGGACATTTTTCTACCGAAAAATGTACAAATTTATCTTGAAAGCGGGTCTAGAGGGCTTCCTTTTAAGCTTGATGGAGGTCTAGCGAGGAAACTAGAAAAATAATAAATAAATACAAATATTGACAAAAAGTGAAGGATCTCCCCTTAAGCCGGTATCACACGAGAGCTTGTTTAGTCAACATTCGATAATCAACATTTTACTGGCAACATTTCTGGAATAGTTTGCACTGGAAACTAGACTGATGATGGTAGATGTATAATTAAGGTTACCAAAATACTTAAAATGTTGACCTCCTATACTGCCAGACAGACCAGTGTTGAGCATAAATGTTGAGGGTTTAACCAATCGTGTGACACCGGCTTTAGAACTGTGAATGTGTTTTGACTAAATGGCCACTTGCGAGTTTCAGGCTATAAGGAAGTTGGAGCTGTGGCCATCAATATTTAACAGAATGGTCAGCTAATATAAGGTCATAATTCATTTATAAGTACCGTATATATAAGACCAAATTTATCACACTTTTTATCCATCAGAAACCCACATTTTGTTATAGCATTGTTGTATTATATCGATGTTTACGGTTCTACCTTCCTTATAGCCTGAAAGTCGCCAGTGGTCGATTGGCAAGAGGTATACACAATGCCCCTTGACAAATGACCAATATCTAATACGACCGTCGATCCTAATGTAACTTAAGGGGAGACTGGCCGTTTGTTTGGTCTATTAATTCATTTATTCATATATTTTTTTAGTTTCCTCCCTAGACCTCCATCAAGCTTAGAAAAACACCCCCTAGACCCCCCCTTCAAGATAAAGTTGTAAATTTTTCGGTAGAACAATTTTCTTGCAGGCTCGCTATCGCTCGCCAGGAAATAATCGACACATAAATGGTACGAAAGGTCTTAAAATTGACAAATAAATGGGGCCAAAGGTGTTAAAATCGCCAAACTAATATGGACCGAACGTCTTATAATCTCCAAACTAGTGGGGCTAAACATTAGGGAGAAGGGGGTCCAGAAAAACGGTCTGCCTCCCCTTAAGATATGAAACTTAATGAATAATATGCGAGCCATGGTGTCACGTATTCAGGTGTATACACTGGCGTTGGTAAAATAAGACTAATTGTTGCTATATTAATGCGGTGACAAGTTTGATAGTGTGAACGTGTGACAGGATGTTAAAAGGGGAGATTTCCACTTGAGGGATTTTTTGCTGGACCCGTTTCACCCTCATGTATAGCCCCATTGCTTTTGAGATTTTAAGACGTTCGCCCTAGTAGTTTTGACATTTTAAGACATTTTGCCCCATTTCTGTCAATTTTAAGACCTTTCGTACCATTAAGGTGTCGATTTTTTCCTGGCGAGCGATAGCCAGCCTGTAATTTAAGAGCAACCGGCCTCCGGCCGGGACATTTTCTACCGAAAAATGTACAAATTTATCCTGAAAGGGGGTCTAGGGGGTGTAATTTCAAGCTTGATGGAAGTCTAGGAAACACACCAAATACCTCCCCTAATGCGGTGACAACTTTGATAGTGTGAACGTGTGACAGGATGTTAATATAGTTACTATAGGATAAGATGAGGGGTACGGCAGGATGTATATATATATATATATATATATATATATATATATATATATATATATATATATATATAGCCGGTTCGCTATCGCTCGCCAGGAAGAAATCAACACCTGGATGGGGATAAACGTCTTAAAATAGTAGGCTGAATGGGGCCGAATGGGTACAAGCCAGAGAAAGAGAGAAAAGGAAAAAAAAAAAAAAAGCAGGAAGCCCCCCCTTAATAAATTTGCGATTTTGATGTTGTTAACTTATGTAAATCAATATAGTCGATATACTAATGCTGCCCACAAATCAATATAGTCGATATACTAATGCTGCCCACAAATCACATTGCATACCTATCTATAGTCGGTTTCATTTTATCTGACGGTAAATTGCATTTTTTTTTTTTTTTTCCCTATTCTGGCTCTGTCTTGAGTCGCCCCCCCCCCCCCCCCCCCCCCCCCCAAAAAAAAAAAAAAACAAAAAAACCCCAAAGAGAAAAAGAATGGGAAAGGTGGGGATTTGGCCTGAGTATGTAAAATTGTATATAGTAGTAGTAGTAGTAGTAGCAGAAATTGTAGTTAGTAGTAGTAGTAGTAGTAGTAGCAGAAATTGTAGATAGTAGTAGTAGTAGTAGCAGAAATTGTAGATAGTAGTAGTAGTAGTAGCAGAAATTGTAGATAGTAGTAGTAGTTGTAGTAGTAGTAGTAGCAGAAATTGTAGATAGTAGTAGTAGTTGTTAGTAGCAGAAATTGTAGATAGTAGTAGTAGTAGTAGTAGTAGTAGTAGCAGAAATTGTAGATAGTAGTAGTAGTTGTTAGTAGCAGAAATTGTAGATAGTAGTAGTAGTAGCAGAAATTG
The DNA here is from genome assembly GCA_032716605.1 of Paralithodes platypus. NCBI lineage: Eukaryota > Metazoa > Arthropoda > Malacostraca > Decapoda > Lithodidae > Paralithodes > Paralithodes platypus. The sequence goes on from CM064501.1 coordinate 40,752,124, forward strand.
TAGATAGTAGTAGTAGTAGTAGCAGAAATTGTAGATAGTAGTAGTAGTTGTTAGTAGCAGAAATTGTAGATAGTAGTAGTAGTAGTAGTAGTAGTAGTAGTATCAGAAATTGTAGATAGTAGTAGTAGTTGTTAGTAGCAGAAATTGTAGATAGTAGTAGAAGTAGCAGAAATTGTAGATAGTAGTAGTAGTAGTAGCAGAAATTGTTGTAGTAGTAGTAGTAGCATAAATTGTAGATAGTAGTAGTAGTAGTAGCAGAAATTGTAGATAGTAGTAGTAGTAGTAGCAGAAATTGTAGATAGTAGTAGTAGTAGTAGTAGCAGATATTGTAGATAGTAGTAGTAGTAGTAGTAGTAGCAGAAATTGTAGATAGTAGTAGTAGTAGTAGTAGCAGAAATTGTAGATAGGAGTAGTAGTAGTAGTAGTAGTAGCAGAAATTGTAGATAGTAGTAGTAGTAGTAGTAGTAGTAGTAGTAGTAGTAGTAGTAGTAGCAGAAATTGTAGATAGTAGTAGTAGTAGTAGGATTGAGGTATACCGTACTGCTGTTGATGATGATATTTTAACCCTTTGAGTACCAGCGACAGTGTCCTTTCTAAGCTAAATAAAATCGTCTAATAGTTGCCCGAATGAAAAGGACGTCCCTGGTACTGTATGGGTTAAGAAAAAAATCGTAAATACAACAACAATACTACTACTAATAATAATAATAATAATAATAATAATAATAATAATATCGACAATAACAATAACAATAATATGATTGATGGAGATAAAGATGATGATAAGTAAAAACAATCTCAAACACAATAATAAAAAACAATACCAACAAAAAATAAACCTACCCAAAAAAAAAAAAAAAAAAAAAGTAGTAGTAGTAGTAGTAGCAGAAATTGTAGATAGTAGTAGTAGTAGTAGTAGCAGAAATTGTAGATAGTAGTAGTAGTAACCAAAATTAAGCGACAAGTGAAAGAAGAAATGGAATTTTGAAGAGTGAGGCAAGGAACAGACAGTGGCAGGGACAATACCCGCACCCCCGTGACCTCTACCAACCAGTACCACCAACACCTCCAGCACCACTCAGCATCACACGTGGGTAAACCTCCCCCCCCCCCCTTCCCCCTTCCCCACCCACACCCCCACCCACCCACCTGCTATCATCACGCCGCCAGCGCATGGAGATACGAGTCATGGAGAAGTGAACCAAATCATTCTACATTTCAATGATGCAGAAAAGACAAATATATTGCTGAACATCTGAGGAATATATTGAATACTTACTGGGTGTGCTCTAGAAGGCCACGTCACACTGTAGCTCCAAACATTATCAAGTGTTACTCGTAAAGGAAGTGCAATCGGTGATTACCAAAGACAGAATAACCTACATAAACACTTAGTGAGTGCACACATACAAGAAACAAAGTCCGAAACAGAAGGATTGAAGTGAAAATAAGAGAAAAAAAACAGTGACTAAGAACATGACGCCAACAATGGACGGGGATCAAAACAAATCCGACCCAGAGTGCCCCGACTGCGGAATCAAGTTCGCAGGTGAAAAAAATGCAATCCAATGCGACTACTGCCAGGATTGGCTGCACTATTTCTGCACAGAACTCCCTGCCTATCAAATTCTCAACTATGCAAAAACGCCAAGGAAATTCATGTGCAAAACATGCTGCCTAACAAAGTTTGACACAAAAGGTGAGTGGGTGGCCGAGGCAGAAACAGCCGTTCTCCAACACAAGGAACGAATAACCAATTCTGGAGCGATAAGTAAGGTAAGAAAAATCCATGTTCAGCTCTAGAGCAACAAAGCTGTCACCAACACGCCAGCTGACAATACACAAACAACCAAGGAATTAACTGGGGACACTGACCTAGGCCAAGGCCTACCCAAAAGCCCAGAAGTAGCCGTAGACAAGAGTGACGGTGACAACCCCCATACCAGTACCACAACAAACGTGGCTATAGGCCTAGATCTAGGTATGGGGAACACACCAGGAAATATTAGCATCACAATGCCAGATGCCCATAGCCTCCCCCCCGCAACACTAGCAGACACGGCAGAGCCTCCTCAAAATGCAGCAAGACAGGTGAGGTCGGGGACCCCAACGAGCACACACCCCACATGCAACGGATGCAGCCATAATGCTCCTACATACAGAAGAACAGGTGAGGTTAGTGCTGTAAATACAAATTCATGGAGACCTAGGCCCAGAGCTGAAAACAGGGGCACCGATATTAGGAGGAAAAGCATGGAAGTATGCAATTTCTACCTAAGAAATGAATGCCGATATGGAGTAGTGGGCATGGGATGCAAACAAGACCACCCAAAAATATGTGCAAAATTCATGAAGCACGGGCGGGATGAAAGAATCGGTTGCAAGCGTGGATGGAAGTGCATCGACTACCACCCATATGTATGCAGAATCTCACTCAACAAAAGGGCATGTACTATGAGAGACTGCAATCTTCCACACATCAAGGGAACCAAAATACTGACGCCCAGAAACAACGTCAACAAACCAAGGGAACACGCTACAGGACACTTTCAAAGGGAATTTGCCTACACACCAACTCATGAGGAAAAATTAGAAAGCCAACACAATGCCCTCAGAAGCTGGCCAACCATCCAGCAAACTCACAAGGTCAGACCAGCAGCGGTACACACGGCTATGCCCGACCAAGGTGCTTTTTTAGAGGTAGTAATGGGACGTCTTCTGGAAGTGGAAAAACGGTCTCAAGTGATAATGGAGAGATTCCTAGCCCAAACCGAGGGGCCAGACATGAACCACAGAGGAAGGTGCAACTACCACTAACTAGTTTTTTTGTGGGCAACATCAGAGGACTTTACCCACGAAACAATCAATGTAAAGTCCCTATGTTGGAAGAAATTGCAGAGGAAGACAACTCAATTTTTCTAGCCCTCACAGAAACACACCTGAACGAAAACATTTTGGATGCAGAGATCAATATCCATAATTTCACTATATTCAGAGCCGACAGAGAGGACAGAAGCCACGGAGGAGTAGCACTCTACCTAAGGGAGGATATGGCTGCAAATACCGAAACTTTAATTGCATTCTCAAACGGCACAACAGAGCTACTAGCAGTACACATAAGACAAACCGACATGCTCATCATAATTTTGTACCGACCTCCAAACACCACAGGGGAAATTTTCAAGGAGGTCACAGAGAAGATACAATCACTCCTACAAAATCTTCCAACTCCCGCTACAGATGTCATCATCACAGGAGATTTCAACCTGCCCATCATCAATTGGGCAACCATGAAAATAGATGGAGGAACCAGGGATGAAAAACAGCAAGCCAAGGAGCTAATGACTATCATGGACACTGCATACATGAAGCAATACATCGAGGAACCTACAAGAGGCAACAACACACTGGACTTACTATTTGGCAACAACTTCGACTTGGTACACTCGTACGAAACTGTAAAAACTATAATGTCCGACCACAGCCTCATCAAAGTTAGAACCCCCACACCAGCCGCCACACCACCAAGAAGATGTCAACAGGAATCAAGCCAAATACCCTGCACCTCTCTGAAAGATCTCAACTTCTACAGCAAAGATATAGACTGGGACAGACTGAGAGCAGAACTGGCAGGAACTGATTGGAGGGCACTATTCGAAGATAAAAACGTCGACGAAACTCTCAGTATCCTCCAGAAACAATGCCTGGAGACCTGTAAAAACATCATACCACCCAAATCAAGCAGGAAGCAGATCAAGCGGATTCCCAGAGATAGAAAAATACTAATGAAGAAAAGGACGTACTTGAGAGCCAAGCAAAGGACGTCTGGAAGATTTTGGAAAAAAAGGTACCAAATCCAAACATCCAAGAGACTCAGCACCAAAGGCGAGGGAGGCTGTGCTATGTGAGGACTACGCCGGGATCAACACAAAAAATCAAATCCCTGATCCATCACAGCTTTACATACAATGGAACCAGACTGTTCAACTGTATACCAGCCCCTCTCAGGAACATGACCGGGGTGTCTCCAGACACCTTCAAGAAACACTTGGACATGTGGCTGGCCAAAATACCAGACCGGCCACCAACACCAGGATACCCCAGCACCAACTCCAACCGACTTCTGGAATGGAGAGTGGAAGAAAGGGAGCTGCCTGGTCGCAGTGGAGCCCCAGCTCAACTGTGTCACTAACGGACGGAATACAACTAAGTGTAAGTGTAAGTGTAGATATCTCCCATACCCCTCACCCTACAACCCTACCCTTCCCCACCCCCACCCCCCTACTCTACCCTACCCCCTACCCTCCCCCACCCCCCCTTACCCCTTATCCATACCCCACCCCCTCCTACAGTCCCTTACCCCTTACCCTACCCCCCCCCCCAACACCTGCTACCCTACCCAGTGCCCTCTGTCCCCCTCCCTCTCACTCTATCTACCTCTATCTACCTCTACTGCTAGCTCTCTCTCTCTCTCTACCTCATATCCAGTGTTAAATTAATCACCTTCAAAACCACAGGGACATTATCTCTCTCTCTCTCTCTCTCTCTCTCTCTACTCTCTCTAGTCTCCACTGATCAACTAATCACTTTCAACATCAGTGAATAATACTATAACCCCCCCCCCCCCTCCCTCCTCTCTCTCTCTCTCTCTCTCTCTCTCTCTCTCTAGTCTCCACTGATCAACTAATCACTTTCAACATCAGTGAATAATACTATAACCCCCCCCCCTCCTCTCTCTCTCTCGCTCTCTCTCTCTCTTCCCTTACTTTACTGACCCCTTCCATCACTGCCCTTTACACTCTCACTCTCACTCTCTCAATCACGCTCTTTATCTCTATCGTGTCATCCTGTTTAATTGTTTACTTAGTTTATGTAAGTCACGTAGCAACAACAAATTATACAGACACAGCAATCTTACACATACATCCCACCAGTCTGTCAGGGGGAATATCAAATATGACAAACAATCATACTAATAGGAAATAAACACTGTAGTACAACAATATATGTAGACATACCGAAATATTTTTGAGTGTTGCTACACAGGCTATGTACGGACGATAAGGTAAACTTATAATTATCTAAGTAATACTGATTTTTGGACTCAAATCATCTTCTTAGTTAGGCACTGCTTAATAGTTTCCTAGAATATTCGTTAGGACCTGTGTACCTGCCTACAGTTATTTTAGACCTACTATTTAAGGACTTAGTAGAGGAACGGACAGAAATGTGGATATAATAATGAGATAAGGATAAGATGGAGGACGAGGACAGCTCAGACGAGGCTCCATCACAAAGGTCAAAAAATTACAAAAAATGCTGCATATGTACCAAACATGAACACAACTGTGAGCATTGCAGTTGTGTGAAGAGAAATAAAATTTGCACAAACTGTAATAAAGGGGACAATTGTCGTAACCCTTTAGGTAGAACAGGAACGAGTGGAGAGACGGCAGCAAATTCCCAGAGTGAGCGACGGGAGGCAGATGAGGGAGGCCGTCAGGGTGGCAGGGAACCCGAAACAATAAGGGGAGTAGCAAGGGACTCAAGGGCCCCAAGAGAGATAGAAGAACCCCAAGAAGCGGAAAGTAATGAGGAGCCAACAAGAGACACAAGAGAGGGAGACGACAACCGAGACGGAAGAGAGGATGGCAGGCCTCCAAGGGGGCCAAATGAAGCAGGTAGAGGCGGAAACATACTCTGGAAAGGATTACGGGAAGAGGAAGTAAGAATTTGGATTGATGCAACGTACTCAGAAATAGTATATTGGTCTGCACACAACTTTTTCAACCCTCCAAAATGTGGTGCCACCACCAACATGCTGAACGATATGACAAAGCTCATTTATAACTATGTCTATGACACATCTTTAGCCCCGTATGTTCTCAAGATAATTTTCAGCATTCCACATCTCTTCTTGCAAAAAACTCACCACAAATCTAATCAAGGCGAAAATGTGACTGCGCTAACAAGAAGAATGAAATTATGGAATGAGAACAAGATGGATGACTTACTCAATGAAGCCAGAGCATTACAAGGGAGACTAGGCAGGCGGCGGCAAAAAAAAAAAAACAATGAAGACGAGGCCAGGAGATTCGGCGACCAGATGAGGCAAGGAAAAGTGGCGCCTGCAATAAGGTCCCTGACAAAGGAGGCAGCTTGTGGGTTGCTGCCTATCACAAGAGAAACCATCCAAATGTTGAAAGAGAAACATCCACAACCTAGTGTCCACGAGAGTCAGAGGCTAGAGGGTGATTATATACCACCGAACACCGTCATACACGAACAAATCACAGGCGAAATGATTTGGAAAAAGGCTCTAGGGACACAAGGCAGTGCAGGCCCATCAGGGCTGGATGCAAACGGCTGGAGGACAATCCTGAGTAGAGCAATCTTCGGACTAGCAGCAACAGACTTATGTAGGGCTCTGGCAGCTCTTGCAAGAAAGATGACCACCCAAAATTGTCAACATCTGGAGGCTTACACAGCTTGTCGCCTAATACCTTTAGACAAGAATCCAGGATGCAGACCAGTAGAAGTGGGTGAAGTGCTGAGAAGAATCATCGGAAAATGCATAATGGAAGTGGTGAAAGACGATGTGCGGTCAGCGGCCGGTAATCTCCAAGTGTGTGCCGGCCACCAAGCAGGGGGAGAGGCAGCAATTCATGCCATAAGAAAAAATATATGAGCAAGTGGACTGTGAAGCTGTGCTGCTAGTGGATGCAACAAACGCCTTTAACACCATCAACAGAAAGACGGCAATACATAACATCAAAGTAAAATGCCCCAGTTTTGCCACCTACGTAGAGAACACCTATAAAAAGCCTGCGGACCTCTTCATAGTAAACAACCAGAACACACGAAGGGGAACACCTCTGAAATCAATGGAAGGAACCACACAAGGTGACCCAGTAGCAATGGCAATGTACGCCTTAGGTCTCTCAGTGTTGCTAACCTTAACAAGCCATGAGGCGACGCAAGTAAAGCAGATGGCCTATGCAGACGATCTCACTGGAGCGGGAAAAGTCAACAATCTCAAGCACTGGTGGGAACAAATATCAGAGGTAGGACCAAAAATAGGGTACCATCCAAATGCCAGAAAGTCAATACTAATAGTAAAAACAGAACATTATGAAAGGGCGGTAGAAGCCTTCAGCGGTAGTGAAGTGGTAGTAACAAAGGACGGACAGCGTCACCTTGGGGCGGTGATCGGCACGGAAGAGTTCAAGAACAAATACATAGAGGAGAAGGTCAGAGAATGGGTAAATTAAATTGAGAAACTGGCCAATATTGCAAAGACGGAACCACAGGCCGCGTATTCGGCATTCACATATGGGGTCAAACATCGCTGGACCTACTTGATGAGAACTGTTCCAAATGTGAGCGCATTACTTCAACCGCTGGAAGATGCCATCAGAGACAAACTCATCCCAGCGTGGATAAAGTCGCACACCCCGAATGATACAGAGAGGGAGCTGCTCGCACTGCCTCCTAGGTTGGGAGGGATGGGAATCATCGACCCAGTGAAGAGGGCGGTAACGGAATACCAGAACTCGGTAAAGATAACAGGATCTCTCACTGACCGTATCATAGCACAAGATTCTGACGGTGAAGTAGACCAGAAAGACCATCACGTCAGAGAGGCAAAACTCACAGAAAAATGACCTGGCACAATTGATGGGACAACTTCACCCGAGACAAACAAGAAAACTACAAATAGCACAAGAAACGGGCGCTTCAAATTGGCTGACAACACTACCAATCAAGGCAAAAAGCTTCAATCTCAACAAACAAGAATTTAATGATGCTATTGCACTGAGGTATGATTGGCCGATTGAAGGACTGCCCGATCGATGCGTTTGTGGAACCATCAACGATACAGACCACACCATGATATGTAAGAAAGGAGGATTCATCAGCATCAGGCACGATGAAGTAAGAGATGTAACAGCGAACATGCTCAGGGAGGTGTGTAGAGATGTGGTGAGCGAACCATCACTCATTCCCTTGGGTGGAGAGACCATGCAGCACAGGACGGCCAACACATCCACTGAAGCAAGATTGGACGTTAGTGCAAGAGGCTTTTGGACAAATGCACAGCGAGCGTTCTTTGACATAAGAGTATTTGACCCAATGGCCCACAGCTACAGCGAGCTGCCTCTGGAGGCTGCACACAAGAGGAACGAACGAGAGAAGGTCAGGACATATGGAGAAAGGATCTTACAAGTCGAACATGGCAGCTTTACCCCACTAGTCTTCACCACATCAGGAGGGATGGGACCCAGGGCCCAGTGCTTCTATTCAAGGCTAGCAGAGATCATCGCAGAGAAGAAGCAACAACCTAGGAGCCACGTCGTAGCCTGGATGAGATGCCGTCTATCTTTCTCATTGCTCAGATCAGCACTACTATGCCTGCGGGGAACAAGAAGGTCTGCACCACAACCAGCGACGGTAGCAGAAGTAGACTACGAGGCAGCAGTGGCAGAGGGTCGCATTGGAAGGAGACTGGATTGAAGTTGCATGGTGTAGAATAGTAGTATCTGATGCTTGTGAAATTTAGTATGTGTACAATATTAAATATAAGGTAGTGGTGGTGGTGATGGTGGAGGTGGTGATGGTAGTAGTAGTAACATGAAATGTATGAAAAATATTAAATACAAATCAATGTAGTAGTAGTAATCCACGATGATGAGTCTGAGTGCTTACCCCGGAATAGGAAGTAGCTGAATGACAACAAAGTCAGGCGCTTTGTAGTAGTAGTAGTAGCAGCAGAAATTGAAAAGTTCCCAGCAAGATTTCTCAGCTATTTTAAAGATTTTGCAGTGAGATATGGGGCTAATCTTGCGAACTTGGTGCTCGAATGGGGCGTGAGAGGCCAACCGGGATTAGCATTAAGGGGAGATGGGTCATTTTTCTGGTCCCCCTTCTACCTCATATTTAGCCCCGTTAGTTTTCAGATTTTAAGACTTTCGGCCCATTAGTTTGGCGATTTTAAGATAATTTCGCCCCATTTCTTAGTCAATATTAAGACTTTTCGTGTCATTTAGGTATCGATTTTTTTCCTGGCGAGCGATAACCAGCCTTTTATTTAAGAGGAGCCGGCTTTTGGCTGAATTTTTTTTCCATCGAAAAATGTACAAATTTATCTTGAAGGAGGGTCTTGGTTGGGTATTTTTTTAAGCTTGATGGGGGTAACGGGAGGAAAATGTATAAATATATACTTAAATGAGTCAATAAATACGCCCATCCTCCATTAAGGGGAGGTTTTTAGTTAGTTCGCTAGACCTCCATCAAGCTTAACATTACAGCCCCTTTCAAGATAAATTTGTACATTTTTCGGTAGAAAAATGTCCCGGCCGAAGGCCGATTCCTCCTAAATTACAGGCTCGCTATCGCTCTCCAGGAAAAAATCGACAACTAAATGGCACGAAAAGTCTTAAAATTGACAGAAATGGGGCAAAAGTTCTTAAAATCGCCAAACTAATGGGGCGAAGGTCTTAAAATATCAAGAGCAATGGGGATAACCATGAAGGAGAAAGGGATCAAGAAAAATATCCCTCAAGTGGAAATCTCCCCTTGACCTAGTAAATAGTGGGTACCCTCTTATAACCTCTTCCGTAGTAGACACTTTCTTTATTATGGCTTTTGTTGCATGATTTGTTTTGCATGATTTTGTTGCATGATTTTTTTTTTGCATGATTTTGTTGCATGATTTTTTGTTTGGCATGATTTTGTTGCATGATTTTACTCAGCTTCGGAAGGACATATTATAGGATACTAAGGGCTAGTTTATATCTTGATTAACCCCTTCAGTACCGGGGGGACGTCCTTTCCATCATATTCTGGCAACTATTAGACGATTTTATTCAGCTGAGGAAGGACCTCTAGCCATAATAAGGCTTCCAACTATCTCCCCCCCCCACCCTTTTAACTACCACAGATCCTTCCTAAGCTGCATAATGTCGTCTAAATACAGCTCGAATACAAAATAACACACGTCGCTGGTACTCAAAGGGCTAACCATCAATTTCCCACAGGTCCTTCCTAACCTGAATGAATAGCTTTCAGACCAAATTATGAGAACAGTAGACGGAAAGAGCGTTTGGCTGTACCAGTCTTCTACGGTCACATAAAGAACTATAGGTAGCGTCAACCAACTTGACAATAATCTTGATCCCTGACCTCTCTGTAACTCAAAAGGGCCTAGAGCAAACTGGCTGTAAATATCCACACCTATTTCCTGGTGGACTCTTCCCAAATGATAGAAACGTCAGCCCGATTGCTTTCATTAATTTTGAGTTGTAAGAAGTTAAGGAATCACGATTATTGTCAAGTTCGCTGGCGCTACCTATACTACGGAACAACGAGTAAGTAAAATGAACTATTAATTATTGCAACAAAAACACAGTTATCAGTAACTGATATGATAACAAGTGTGTATTGAATCAGATACCTTAAGTTATCAACATATGTCATACCCCACACATAGTCCTTATCTCTGTCGTCACATACTGTATACTAATATTGTAGTGAACAGAGACTTGGCAAATGACTATAATAGGCCTATATGTTGTGATAGTCATTATAATCCACTTGTAACACTTAATTAACTGTAGGCTAAGCTGGTGTATTTTAATTCTACATGTTCTAACCTCTGTAACTCCAAAAACGACTAGAGTAATCGAGCTAATACTAATACCATATTGGAAGAGTCAGTCAAGGAATAAATGTGGAAATTTACAGCCAATTTGCTCTAGCCCTTTTTGAGTTACAGAGGATATAGAGTTGATGATTTCTCGCCTGCTTACAGCGAATAGACTATATAGTCTATATACAGTATATTATGGTAGCCTACCATGTATACCATGGTGAGCGGTCTTGTGGTATCGGCTCTGCTGCATGTCTGCCTGCTGAGATCGGAACCTCTCCCGGCTCTCCGGGTGGTCGGGGGCCGGGGGAGTGCTGGAGGGACCTTGCTGACCCTGGTCTCTGGGTCTTCTCCTGGATGACCTAGATGTGTGTGAATTTGTATTTTGTTTGTGTGTGTTCATTGTTTTCTGTTGTGTTGTCCCTATTCGGGCTCTGTCTTGAGTCCCCCCCCCCCACAAAAAAAGAAGGAAGGAAAAGTGGGGATTGGGCCTGAGTATGTAGATAGATAGATAGATAGACCATGTATACAACAGGAGAAAGAGAGAGAGAGAGAGATGAGCGTTGTCATGATCTCAAAATAAACATGTGCAACCCATACTTTATTTTGAAGCACCCTGTACGTGACTAACTGCCAACCTGAGTTAGTTCACGCATTCTTATCAGTGTCCGTTAATCATATGATGAGTAGTGTAACTCACGAAACTGAGGGGATCATCATATATCACACAAAACACTATATGTATCAACCTTTGCAATATACAGTATATATAATTATATGGTGACGTTATTTTACTCAGGCTAACGCTAAGCGATTTCACTCAGATGTGGAATTAAGGGGAGATCTCCACGTAAGGATTTTTTTTTCTTGACCCCTTTCTCCCTCATGTTTAGCCCCATTGCTTTTGATATTATAAAACGTTTGCCCCATTAGTTTAGCGATTTTAAGAACTTTCACCCCATATTAACACCTTTCGTGCCATTCAGGTGTCAATTTTATCCTGGCGAGCGATAGCGAGCCTGTAATTTAAGAGGAACCGGCCTTCGGCCGGGAAATTTTTCTACCGAAAAATGTACAAATATATCTTGAAAGGGACTCAAGGGGGTGTAATTTTAAGCTTGATGGAGGTCTAGGGAACAAACTAAATACCTCCCCTTAAGGGGATGTTTTTAGTTTGTTCCCTAGACCTCCATCAAGCTTAAAATTACACCCTCTAGACCCTCTTTCAAGCTAAATTTGTAAATTTTTCGGTAGAAAAATGTCCCGGCCGAAGGCCGATTCCTCTTAAATTACAGGCTCGCTATCGCTCGTCAGGAATTTTTTTACCCCTAAATGACACGAAAGATCTTAAAATTGACAGAAATGGGGCGAACGTTCCTAAAATCGCCAAACTAAAGGGGGCGAGCGTCTTAAAATCTAAAAAGCAATGGGGCTAAACATGAGAGAGAAAGGGGTCCAGAAAAAAATACCTCAAGTGGAGATCTCCCCTTAAGCCTATCTAGGAATCAGAGGGTCAATGTATCTCAATTATCCCTTTAACTCCAACAATCACTTTCTTAACTAAATACAATCGATTAAGGATAGCCAGAATAAAAGTCAAGAAAAACACAAATTAAAGGGTTAAGATTTGAGTACCTATACCCTGTTCCAAAAAAGTAAGCCAAAACTCTTGAACATTAGCCTCTGTAGCTCATAAATTATTCGAGTAATTGAGCTACTATTTCTACCGTTTGTGAAGGGTCAGCTAGGATATAGGTATGACCATTTACAGCTCATTTGCTTCAGCCCTTTTTGATTTACAGAGGTTAGGGTTCACGATTTCTGGCCTACCTATTTGTTTATTGTAATCTGTCATGTTTGTGTTTACCTGTCATGTTTTGTTTATCATGTCATGTTTTGTGTACCTGTCATGCTATGTTTACCTGTCATATTTTGTTTACCTTTCATGCTATGTTTACCTGTCATGTTTTGTTTATCTGTCATGCTATGTTTACCTGTCATGTTTTGTTTACCTGTCACGTTTCGTTTACCTGTCATATTTTGCTTACCTGTCATGTTTTGTTTACGTGTCATGTTTTGCTTAACTGTCATGTTTTGTTTACTTGTCATGTTTTGCATACCTGTCATGTTTTGTTTACCTGTCATATTTTGTGTACCTGTCATGCTTTGTTTACCTGTCATGTTTTGTTTACCTCTCATGTTTTGTGTACCTGTCACGTTTTGTTTACTTGTCACGTTTTGTTTACCTGTCATGTTTTGCTTACCTGTCATGTTTTGTTTACCTGTCATGTTTTGTTTACCTGTCATGTTTTGTTTACTTGTCATGTTCTGTTTACCTGTCATGTTTTGTGTAACTGTCATGTTTTGTTTACCTGTCATGTTTTATTTACTTGTCATGTTCTGTTTACCTGCCTTGTTTTGTTTACTTGTCATGTTTTGTTTACCTGTCATGTATGTTTACTTTCATGTTTCTAAGCTGATATTATATAGGCCTACACCTTAGGAGAGGAAAGTTGAGGGGAAAGGCAAAATGTGACGCTTTGGCTCCCAGTCTGCCAACCTCTAGGTTGGCACTGGCAGTAGAGAGGTTAATCCACGGAAGAGACGGCTCCACTTGAGATCTAGAAAATATATAAGTAAAAGGAGCAGTCAGAGTAAGCTATGGGTATGGCAGAGAATGCTCAACTTTCACTGATAAACCAGCCCATCACCATATGACTAGAACTCAATCCTCTCAGCATCAGCTAGGAAAGGCCCTAAAAAGTCGCCTTTGGCGGGGGGATAGCTCCCCTGTTTCTGTATGGGTTAGAGTTAGACTAATTATATTTGTGCCATACATTATAGCAGATCGACAAACGAAAACTTCAAATTTTGCGCCCATCACCTTTATATAGATGTATTGCCGCCAATTTATATTTGCATACTCTCTACCGAGGTATAACTTTCTCACTAGAGATTTACAAATATAAAACCTTGCTTTGTAAAATTGGAGACCATTATACGACTTTTTTTGTTTAATAACGTAACAAATAAAAAATACCTCAAGTTGAAATTATATTAATTTGTATAAAATGCAAAATAAATCCCTCATTTCGCATTATAGAGATTTAAATAATAACATAAATATATATTATCTGATTTCTTCACGTGAATATACAATAAAATACCAATAAATGTTACTTTAAAAAGGTATACTGCCGCGCTAGCCTCACACGCCGGTGATGCAAGTGACAGATGCTGTAATTGTATATCTTATCTGCAATTTATAGATGTAATTGTCTATCAAATTCACATTTTGATTATATTTACTAAAGCAATACTTCATTAAGATGGGACTGAACATGAAAAACTAATAATATATCTCGCATAAGGAATAAATATAGAGAGAAAGTGGCACCACTGCTTTTCATTGTCCTGTATAACTAGGTACTGTATTATTCAGTGCACAATATAGGTAGACTAAGCATATCAAATAATATACCAAAACGGGATAAAATGTCTGGAATGGGTTGATAAATGTGTAAATAATGGATGTGGCAACAGCGCGTGACGTCATATCGGTCGGCCATATTGTGAAGGAGGGACTCGGGGCAGAAGGGCCAGGGCCAGGGGTTAATACTGTATACGCTATATAAGTGAACGGGGGGACTTTATAACCACCACCAGTGACTCTATATACCAACACAATGGACGGGAAAACCCAAATGAAGGAGTTAGACCAATGGATAGACCAATTAATGGAGTGTAAACAGCTCGCCGAGAACCAAGTGAAAACGCTCTGCGAAAAGGTAATTGTTGTTCATAGGCTATTTTCAAGGTTATTTACGGCTTAAGGATACTCCAAATATCCCACACCGGCCTGGATGTCAATGAGCTTGTACTATATATGTGTTTTGAGGTGATAGGGTTGGGTAAACTGGTGTATTGCGTAGTGTGAAAGTGGTAAATGTGTGGGTTCAACTCTGTGTGGTTGAGTCATGAGGGAGGCCCATTAGGCAAATTTGGAGGTTCCTTCCGTGTTCAGTAATAGATTGAACCTCTTGTTATATTACTGCAACTGTGTGTTTACTTATACTGGCGGGATGTTAATTTGAATTGAGCAGAATATTTTGTAGCCTAGGCCTAGGCCTATTTGTTTAGGCTAGCCTATAGTCTAGCCTACAAAAATTGGGCTAGGCCTAGGCCTTATAGCCTAAGTGGTTTAAATTGGTAACAGGACGATTCGACAATGCCGTCGAAACGTCCAATCTCGCGATCGTTGAAATGTCAGAACCGTCGAATCGTCCAATAATACCGGCGAACCATCTAATTGTGCTGTTCAACCTCTTGGAGTTCATGTCTCATGCTAAGGGATATATTTAGACTTAGCCTATAATAATTAAGAAAGTTGGTTCAATGTTATTTTAATACCACCAATTTTGTTGATAGCCTATATTTGAAGATAAATATTGAATCTATATGCTCTAAAGATCATAAGAAAATTTGATTTAACCCTCGGCAAAACTTAGGCTAATAAAAAAGTACCGGGTATGGTACTAAAATTTCTTTTTCGTAACAAGTTTGTCAATACGGTATTTTCAGTCATCGATAGCTCTAAAGATCATATGAAAATGTGTTAAACCCTCGTAAAAGCCTAATATAAAAGTATGGTACTAAAATTTAATTTTCGTAACAAGGTTGTCAATACGGTACTTTCCCGTTATCAATGTACAATCAAGCTGAAGATTGCAGAGTAAACACCATAGACTTCATCGATTATTTTTTCACCTTCGTAACAGCCAATTTTTTTATTTTTTATTAAGGGATTAGTACTCAAGCAGCGGGGGTGTGGGGGCGGCAGCCCCCACCCATAATACCTGTACTAGGTTAGGTTAGGCTAATGTCTTTTCAAATCACTATCGGAGAGCGAGCGTGTCTCAACATCGATCGATAGGCCTAATGGGGAAAATAGGTTTTCCCGAGATTTCTAATTAATTACAAACACTATATATTGATGCAAATGACCAATTTTGTTTCTAAAAAACACTGAAAATTTGTGGTATTAAAATAACATTTTCCCAGAAAGTTCCACAATTCCTAATTTCCTTCCTAAACTGTTTATTATCGTTGAATGATAGCCTAGGACCTAGACAATTCAACTTTAATGTCACAACGCGTTTGGTTTGGGTTATGAATAGTGAAAGGTTGAAGCCTTGTGTAATAGGTTAGGTTCCTACATATAATTTGGCATTTTGTGTTTAGGCCTATTAACTTTGGGTCATATGTATTTTGGACAATATAAAGATGATGTAATTAAATTCATACATCGAGCATGAATCGTACACTCATTATCGATTGCATGGACGTTCGATCACTCCTGGCACCAGCCAGGCCTGTGCCTTTTAAAAGTATACCCGAGCTTGATGGGTGTGTATCCATTTCTCATCAAAAAGTGTTTCCTAAGTTGAATAAAATTGTCTGGAAGTTGAAATAATATCAACTTCAACATCATCTGCTT
This sequence comes from Paralithodes platypus, assembly GCA_032716605.1. Lineage (NCBI taxonomy): Eukaryota > Metazoa > Arthropoda > Malacostraca > Decapoda > Lithodidae > Paralithodes > Paralithodes platypus. Next base: position 40,768,269 of record CM064501.1, read on the forward strand.
GATAAGGTAAATACCATCAATATTATTGGTACTTAATTATGAACTGTTAATATTTTGTGTTATTAGGATATGAAGTTCTTGTGTTTAGGCTATTTATATTATTATGAAGTGTTTATGTTTATTTGTATTATTATGAAGTGATTGTGTTTATTTGTATTATTATGAAGTGTTAATGTTTGGTTATATTTTTCAGGCGAAGGAGGTACTGGCTAAGGAGAGCAATGTACAGGAGGTGAAGTCTCCGGTGACAGTGTGCGGAGATGTTCACGGACAGTTCCATGACCTCATGGAACTCTTTAAGATCGGAGGACGGTCACCAGACACAAATTATCTCTTTATGGGAGATTATGTTGATAGAGGCTATTATTCGGTAGAGACTGTCACATTGCTAGTATCTTTAAAGGTAAGTTGTACTCATCTCTTTAACACTAGATTAGCGGGGTAGCGGTTTATTTATATGTACCGCCCAGCGGGGTGTTTTTAGCCAAAATAGGGCTGTTTACGTGATCATTTTCATGCCTAAATAAGACCCAGAGCGTAAAACAAGTATCTATCCCTGAAAGGGCATAAACAGAGCTTTCCAATGACACCATAACAATCCTTTTATGACGGCTAGTTTTCTTGCAACAACCGCGCAACGCGAGTGCAAAAAGCATGTAATTCGGTACTTTCCCCATTAAATTCAGTATGTAGCGAGTGAGAGAGGGAGGGAGGAGGTGGGATTCGTGTCAGTAGGTTCGCCGCGGTGGTCTGGAGCAGTCATACGCTCGCTACTCTCCTGCCACCACTTGTCTCTCTCTCTCAGCAACATTACGTGCTGCAATTGCCACACGACCTATGTCGCGCGCCGCCAGATAGTCCAGATTTATTATACTCGACTTATGTTGCGCGCCGACACTTAGGGGTTAATATTAATCACACATTTATCCTTACAGCTGTTGCATTTAAGATAAAGTGTCTGAGGAGAATAAGTGGTGTTAGATGGTACAAAAGGGTGAGAAATGCTGAAATAATGCGAGGATAAGCACAGTTTACTAGAGAGTAGTAGACTAAGGGTAACTCAAATGGTTTGGGCATATGAGGAGGATGAGTGCAAAAATAATGTGATATTCATAGCAGAGGCGGAGGCTGTGATTGGAAGAGGAAGACCAAGGAGAAAATAGATTGATGGTGTGAAAGACACTTAGAGGAACTGGATATTGAGCTTCCAGGGGGGTGAAAGGTGTGCAAGAAAGAGTAAATTGGAACACAGTGGTAGCTATATAGGGCAAGAAGATGCACCAGGCAATGACACAAAGTTGTTATAAAGGGGTTGGGGTAAACTGTAACTGACCTGAGTGCACAAGCTTGTATATCTTGTGCTTGGGTCATTGCTATTCCTAACAAGAAAGTTAAAATGCATATCTCTTCCTTCTCCCCCCCCCCCCCTTTTTTTTTTCCTCATGTGGGCCCCTCACCCTGGGAGTGCACAGCGCTATAAACTGCATCTTATATATATATTTATATATACATACTGTATATAATAATAAATTATATATTCCTATATGGCCCCTAGGTTATAATAATATATTGCCATTGTCCATGAGACAATTTACTTCTGTTGAATCGTTTTAGGTGCAGCTTAAGACCCCTCTCTTCTCAAGAATCGATGATCTTGAGATAGTGACTAGAGGTTGTAGTGATAATCACTTCTGTTGATGTTTGTGTGTTGCAAGCGCTAGCAAACTCCTCTGGAAGAGATGGCAATTTTTAGAAAAAAAATAGGTCATATTGTGTTTTATATGTACAGTATATACACACATACAGTATGGTACAGTACTTGGTGTAATGTTTATATGTACAGTATATACACACATACAGTATGGTACAGTACTTGGTGTAATGTTTATATGTACAGTATATACACACATACAGTATGGTACAGTACTTGGTGTAATGTTTATATGTACAGTATATACACACATACAGTATGGTACAGTACTTGGTGTAATGTTTATATGTACAGTATATACACACATACAGTATGGTACAGTACTTGGTGTAATGTTTATATGTACAGTATATACACACATACAGTATGGTACAGTACTTGGTGTAATGTTTATATGTACAGTATATACACACATACAGTATGGTACAGTACTTGGTGTAATGTTTATTATTAGTATATGGAGGGCATTGGCCGAGTTTTTGCGGCAAGTGGGTTGCATCACTGTCTGATATGACATTTTAAGACTGGCAGAGGTCCAGGTGGGTGAGTGTGCTGGGGCGGCGGTGGTGGTGGTGTGGTGTCGTTGTCATTTACTGTCACACACTACACAAACTACATGTGCTTTATATTACCGTGTGTTGTTTATTTTTCATAATTAGGTAAATCAGTACTGTCAATTAACCCCTTTATAACCGAGTTGTCCTTGTCATTATAATGTGGATATTATTAGACTATTTGATAATATTCAAGGACACTAGTGCGACGTTATGAGAAACAATTTATTAGGGAAAATAGGCACCAATAGATTCGTCATATTTTTCTCCATAAAGTCCGCATGGAGGATTTTCGTGATCAACAAATTGAAAAATACCCACTTCACAGACAAATACACCAAAAACCTAAGTCAAAGCGGGGGTGTGGGGGCGGCAGCCCCCACCTATAATACTAGGATAGGTTAGGTAAGGTTGTTAGGTTAGGCTAATGTCCTTTCAAAGGGGTATAGGCTAGTAAACACTAGGATAGCTTATACCCGGTCAGAGGTAAGAAGAAAAAGAAGAAGAGTCCTGCAGTAGTCTCCTTGAATGCTACCGACTATTTTATCCAGCTTAGGGAAGACGTTTAGCAATTAAAAGGCTTCAAACTATCTCGATTATCCATTTAAAATACCACGGTTTCCTCTTAAGCTGCATAAAATCGTCTAAATATAGCTGGAATAACACAAAATACATCCTCGGTAAGGAAGGGGTTACTAAAGTAAAGTACTTAGAAATGTTATAAAGTACAATATAGACTACAGTGCTTTACTTTATAATGCTGACAGCTTATATTTAAGTTCCTCTCTCAATGCTTAATTTGTTTATTGAACAATTATTCTTTGTCAAATTCAGGTAATGGTGTATATATTTAAATATTCAATACATTAGTTAGAATATATCCAAATTTATATGAATGCACCTCTCCAAATACTGTACGGATGTCCTGGGAATAGGTGTCAACCTTGGTCTACGGCAGAGTTAAACAAAATATAAACAACGTAATGAGATGAGAATGGTGAGATGGATGTGAGGGGCCAACCTGCAGGATAGAATAACAAATAATGAGCTGAGGAGACTTACGTATACAGAGTATTAGCGAGGATATGCGTACAAGTTTGTTGTTGTTGTTCCCCAAGCTGCCTGGCCGAACAGCCCCAAGGCCCCGAGCAAGGCCAAGGCCATAACCGAGCACCCCCACAGAACCCTCCCTGCCTACCACAATAAAGCCTGGGTGACCGAAGCCACTCCATGGCGGGGAGCTGAGGAGGGTGCGGAAACGCCCGGGAAACCAAAGCCCCACCCAGGGCCCTGTGCCCCTCGGCAATTATGAAGAGAAAGTTGAGGGGCAAAGGAAAAATGTGATGCTTTGGCTTCCAATCTTGGTAGATTGGGAGGTCAATCCACGGAAAAGACGCCGTTACTTGAGATCTAGGAAATACATAAGTAAAAGGAACAGTCGGAGTAAGCTATGGGTATGGCAGAGATCGCTCAGTTCTCACTCTGATAGACCAGCCCATCACCATATGACTAGAACCCAATCCTCTCAGCATCAGCTAGGAAAGGCCCTAGAAAGCCGCCTCTGGCGGGGGGATAGCTCCCCTATTTCAACCCCTTTCGGGGTTGGGCACCCGCCCATACGCGAGACTGTAACCACATTCTCTGTGGACAAAACGGTCTTTAACCCTCCAGCCCCGGCTATGTATTATATATATATTCCCCGAAATCCGGGTTTTGGCCGAAAAACTTCTATGCCTAGGCTACCGCATCTTTGTTATTTGGCTTGCTTCCGCATTCCCGCATCCCCAAGCGTAGATGTGTTTCGTACCTGTAGAATGGCGTTAAGTAGAGCTCTCTAAGTCAACTGGTTCAGTTGTGATGATTTCATTGGAGATAACTTTATGGCAAAAACAGCCACTTTACACTACTTTTCGATACTTAACAATAACATACAGGCACACCCGAACAAGCGACGCACTCCTTCTTGTGGCCGGAGATGCGGGGCGTCAGTCCAGCCGGCTGTTGTTTACATGCGTCGGACGTACGCCTCGCACACCAAGCTTACAGGCTTTGAGCTAATGGGTGTTAACCCGGCAAGCGCGATAGGCCTCACGGAAGGCTTCCTATAGGGAACGCGATAGGCCTCACGGAAGCAGGACCATAAAAAAAGCCTTCCATAAAAAAAAAGGGCTTATCAAAACAAAGGAATTTGTCTCTAGGTGAGATAATTCCCCTCCAGTACTCATCCATGTAAATCTCACCCACTCGCCTCCCCTCCTTCCCCACCTTATTCCCCCCTCCCTCCCCTCCTCAATTATCACCTATTTTTCCTCTTGTTATCATCATTTATCGGTTATTTTTCTCTCCCGCGATAATGTAGCACAAGTGGGTTGCATAAAAGATCGTTATGCAACACCCAGACACCGGCACACACCGCCCCGCTCGTCTCAGTTGACTCCCAGACAGCGAGAGGGGAGGGCTGCCTGTCTCTCTCTCTCGCCTGAGATTATGACCGGGTGGCCAATATCTTCGTTTTTCACCACCCAAATGCTTTTCCCACTTATTTTAGCACTCTTGAAGGTTCATATATACATCATATATGTAAAATAAAAGCATACCGAAAACAAATAATGGTTTATATTGTAAATATAACGAATTCTGTCAGAATCCAGGGCTAGAAATGCACAAATAACTACCCTAGCACCTACGTCTATATCGCGCTTGTCAGGTTAAGAGCCCTTCCGGGTAGCTCAGGTGTGTTTTTTATGGGTGTTTAAGAGCCCTTCCGGGTCTGATGGGTTAAACTTGCATGTATATGTATGTATGTTTAGCGTACAAGTAAACTGGGATGGTATGGGCATGTGGAGAGAATGGATGAACAAAATTGGGCGAAAAGATTCAGGTCTGTGATTGTGGTGGGAGCTGCACCAAGGGGTGAACCGAGGAAGACCTGGGATTGGACCATACGTGCCGATCTCAAATCCAAAAACTTGACCAGTGAAACAGCCCTTAACAGAGTTGCCTGGAACGCCACCATTAGGACAAGAGACTGAAACTGCACGCATGTGTGGAGCACTCGGTCTTAACATTTTATGTATGTATGTTTCCCATATCGTGCTGTGTATCACAAAAGCCAATTAAAATAGCTTGGTGACAAAGTCAAAGACTATATAAAACCCTTCAATTTTGCAGCAGGGCAACTTTGAGTCACCAACACACTGACTCCATCCTCCATGATCATTCTTTGACAAGGGTGTGTAGACTAGAGTGACCTTTGAAGTATAACATGACACTTTTATTACTTAAAATGGCTGGGATGTGGGTTCAGGTGCCAGATAATTTGAAACTATGTGTGCTGTATCATGTTCTGAGGAACCATGGCTTCAGTTCAGTTCAGTTTATTGGCAGACAATACCTATAATGAAAAAAAAACATCCTAGGGATTTGACAGTAAAGGAGAGGTGTTGAATATACTGTACAAGGTTATATTTAACACCAATAAGACTCCAAACAAAATTAATGAAATCATGTGATTCGAACCTAAAACATTACATACTGTAATTATTTAGGATGTTTATATTACTATTTTTATTGTAGCTTATATACCCCTTCTTTTTATTTCAGGTTCGATTCCGTGAGCGAATAACTATCCTCCGTGGCAACCACGAATCCCGACAAATCACTCAAGTTTACGGGTTTTACGACGAATGCCTTCGCAAATACGGGAATGCCAATGTGTGGAAATACTTCACAGACCTGTTTGACTACCTTCCCTTGACAGCGCTAGTAGATAGCCAGATCTTTTGCCTCCACGGTGGACTCTCGCCCTCCATAGACACCCTAGACCACATCAGAGCTCTTGATAGGCTCCAAGAAGTTCCACATGAGGTAACATATTGCACCCATGCACTTTGGCTTTCAGGGGGTATCTCTGTTGTAAATCTATTTTTTATTAATTTCACCACAATACCAAACACCTCCAATGAAATTAATGAAAGCATATATGTGATCCACCAGAGTTAGTATTAGCTATGAACAGTGTTGCAGAGTTATTGTTTACAGCACACCGTAACCGTGAGTTGAGAAGAAACGAGTTTGATTATTGAAGCTGTGTGATGGTGGTATCAGATTATAAAGTTTTAGAGACTAAGAACATCTTGGGTTTTTCATAGGTCTATACTTGAATATTATCATAGATACAGTACTTCCTTAATTTTTTAAATTATTCCTGCACATAGACTGTATATTATCTTGGGGATTTAATGGTTACTCTTCTATATCGAATTCAAGCAGGCTGAGATGGTGGAGGTTGATGCATCATCAGGGTACTACAGTGCAGTACTAATTTTTGTGAAGTAGAGATCCATTTAATAATCCACCTAACTCATTATTATAGAATTGGAAATCAGGATATTAACTAGTCGCTAAGTGCAAATAATGGGTAAGATCACCAGTGGTATGGGAGTAGATTATGGAACAACCTATACATAAATTCATGAAAGTCGTGTATAATAGTGAAAAATGTATTAGTCAGAAAGAAAGCTATGCATATTTGGTGATTAACGTAGAGGAGTTTCTACCATGATCTTCATTTGTTAGTCAGAAAGCAAGCTATGCATATTTGGTGATTAACGTAGAGGAGTTTCTACCATGATCTTCATTTAAATATGACTTAGGATTTTGGGGAGAATCTAAATTTGTTTTTATATTTGTTTTTGAGACTTATGTTAAGTTCAATAATTCTGAGGACCTTTGATGGAATAATTTGTTAATGTTTGTGTGTTACAGGGTCCTATGTGTGACTTGCTATGGTCAGACCCCGACGACCGTGGTGGCTGGGGCATCTCTCCCCGTGGTGCCGGCTACACCTTTGGTCAAGACATTTCTGAAACTTTCAACCACTCCAATGGTCTGACGCTGGTGTCCCGTGCCCATCAGCTGGTGATGGAGGGCTACAACTGGTGCCATGACCGTAATGTTGTCACTATCTTCTCTGCACCCAACTATTGCTATCGTTGTGGCAACCAGGCCGCCATCATGGAACTCGACGACTCCCTCAAGTATTCATTGTGAGTATATATAAAAATAAATTTTTCAGCCTATGGAGTCCGGACCATATTTCAAAAATAATTTGTGATTTGATTCGGTTTCCAGGGTGGTTTTTGGTTTGCCTAGAAGGATCCTGTCGTCTGCCTTTTACAAAATATGTTTATACAGTCAACCCTCGAATGTGCGGACTAATAGGGGGGGACCCTTGTCCGCACATTGAAAAAGTCCGGACATTGGAAATACATTGGAAAAAAAAAAAAAAGGATATCCCCGCCACTGTAGGCCTACTCCCTCCCCTCCCCATCCCGGCCTCAACCCCGACCCCATATTTGTCATTTGATAAATTTCACACACACATAAAAAAAAAAGAAAAGAGAGAGGAAGGAAGGATATCCCCTCCGCTGTAGGCCTACTCCCTTCCCTCCCCGGCCTCAACCCCGACCCCGTTACTGTGATGATGTTGATAAGCCTTATGCTACACCCTATTGATAATGCAAAACTATTGAACGCTTAAAAGTGTATGTTATTTGGTCTATATAATCTGTGAATCATTTCCGATATGATGGAATTAAAGAACACATTTTTCCACCAACTCATAATCAGCAAAAATTACACAAATGTCAATTAAAAATATGTTACAATATTTCCCAATCAATTTGTGTAGACACACTTTCAAGGCGAAAATAAACCGTGGGGAAAAAACCCCAATACAGTAAATAAATAAAATCTCCCGACGCTCGGAACTCGAAGACGGGGGAATATTTGTTGTTGACTGTATCTTATTTCTTGTTTATGTGCTGGAAGGATATTATATTTTTCAATTCCATCGCATTAGAAATGATTCAAAGATTACAAAAAGTCCAAATAAGACATAGTTATGTTAATGTATAAGGGAGTTACGTAGATGCATTAGAGAGATAGATATATAGAAAGAGAGTTGCAGAGGGGGAGTGAGCGATAAACACGAACTATTATGAGACGGACTTAATTGGTTCTGAAATGACAAAGGAGACTTTTTTTTATTGACTTTTTCATGTTATTATTTGTGTGCTAGAAGGAAAATATTCTTTTCAATTCCATCGCATTAGAAATGATTTATAGATTACAAAAAGTTCAAATAAGACAGTTATGTTAATGTATAAGGGAGTTAGTTATATGCATTAGAGAGATAAATAGATAGAGAGAGAGTGGCTAGGGGCGAGCGAGCGATAAAATACTAACATATATGAGACGGACATATGTTTCTGAAAGACAAAGGAGACATTTTTATTTACTCTCGTTTTCATTTTATTATTTGTGTGTTAGAAGGGTAATATTGTTTTCAATTCCATCGTATTAGAATTGATTCATAGATTAAAAAAAGACCAAATAAGACATAGGCCTAGTTATGTTAATGTATAAGGGAGTTAGGTAGATGCATTAGAGAGATAGATAGATAGATAGAAAGAGAGTTGCAGAGGGGGAAGTGAGCGATAGACAAACACGAACTATTAAAATACCGGACAACTTTTAAATTAACGGTCTTCTGCCCGATTTGTCCGGTCTTTTTGGGACTTCTCCGCATCGGCTGTTGGGTCCGCACAAACCGAAGTCCGGTCAACTGGGGTCCGCCCATGCGAGGGTCGACTGTATATATATTTTTTATTATCACACTGCTTGTACTTATTGCAAGAGTAGTATGAAATTTGAATGTAAAGCTTGCAAAAAGTTATTTTGTGGTGAACCATAGGCTAACCATCTAGAGGGGCAGATCAAATTACGCATTTTTATCTTGGACTTCACGTTTCCAAGGTACGTGAGTGTTATAGATAGACTAATGAAATTGTCGCAGAAGGGTGGTAATAGTTTATATCCATCATCAATAACTGGTTTTGTTAGCAAAGGCAACAGCACTAATATTGACTAATGGCTGCCTAAGATTGAAACGTAACTTCTTATGGATCACTGTCTTTAAAGTGTGTTAGATAATTAATGAATATATATGTATGGATTTAAATTTATATGGGTGTTTTAACTCCTCAGACCCGGTTGGGCTCTGAGGCACCCATAACAAACTAGGGCCCGGAACACGGATGGGCTCTGAGGCACCGGAAGCTTGAAAGCCTGTAAGCTTGTTTTGAAAGCTGTCCGTCCGACGCATATAAACACAGCTGGTTGGACCGACGCCGCGCACCTCCGAACACAAGAAGGAGAGGCGTCGTTTGTTTTTGTGTGGCTGTGTGTTGTTGTTTCAGTAGTGAAAATTGTGTCATATGGCTAACATCGCCACGAAACTCTCTCCACGGAAATCGTCATCACAACTGAATCAGTTGACTTAGAGAGCTCTACTCAACGCTAGTCTACAGGTACGAAACACATCTACGCTTGGAGATGCGTGGGAATGCGGTAGCAGTTAAAATGACAAAGATACGGTAGTCTAGGCGTAGACGTTTTTTGGCCAAATCACCCGGATTTCGGGGATATATTATAGAATGCGAAACCGGTGCTGGAGAGTTAATGTACTGGTGTGTTAGATATGGATGTTAGGGTGTGTTACTAATATAGGCGTTCTATTTACAGCCTGCAGTTTGACCCGGCCCCCAGGAGAGGAGAGCCCCATGTCACACGTCGCACACCAGACTATTTCCTGTAGACCCTCATCCTGTACCACCTCTCCCATCTTATCCCCTCCCTTACCCCCCTACCCTCCTCCACCCTACCAACATCACTCACACCATCTGCTCTTTTACGTCCTCTTTTCCTCCCTCTCGTTCTCTTCCTCGCTCTCGGCCACCACGCGCTTCTCCTTATTTATGCGCCGCTCCTCCCCACCTCTATGGTTTACAACACAGGGTTAGGCAAACTTTACTGTTTTTCTACTTGGAAATAGGCAGTGTTTGTTTAGTGCAAAATATGTTTTTATTTAGGAAGCTGTATGTCTATAATTTGTAGGAATTTACTATTTTTTCTTGTATCTTGCCCCCCAAAGTTTGTGAGATCATGTGTTGTTATTGGTGGACTGCTTCCTTGTGTTGTCGGACCCTGCGTGGTAGCCTGGACCTTATTGGTAATGCCGCAGACAGCAGTGATACTCTGTACTCTGTCCACTTAGGGGGTCTAACCCATTACTTACCCACACTATTTCCACATAAAAAACATGTTCACAGACATTATGTATTCGGGATTTATGCCACAGAGCGCCATTCGTAGTCAAAGTATGGTTAATTTTGAACATTGCAATATTACCATGTCGCGATTTAATTCAGTCTGCAGTACCTTAAATACGTTCAGAAAGTCCTCTTCAAGTTGATGCAGTATTATTGTTATCTTAATGATACAGCCAGTTGTTTGAAATCACACCAAAAACCTATGATTAAACCCACTAGTGGTGTATTGTGAGGAAGGTTTATGTGGCCTGTAACCCAAGTGCAGGTGTCTCTGAATATTGTTGGTAAAGGTAGTGCCAGTGAACTTGACCATAACCTTGACCCCATAAATTTATGTAACTCAAAATGAAGCAATCGGGTTGACGTTTCTATGATTTGGGAAGAGTCCACCAGGAAATAGGTGTACAGTAGATATTTACAGCCAGTTTGCTCTCGGTCTTTTTGAGTTAGAGGTCAGGGATCAAGATTATTGTCAATTTTGTTGGTGCTACCTATAGTTACTGTGTCAGTATGTTGCCAGGAACAAACTTTTCAGAGGAAACTGCAGGCTCAGTTGCCAGAAATATTGAATATTACAACTACAGGTCTCCCTCGATATACAATCCCTCTATATTTGATATTTCGCACACAAAATCAAGCTTCTTTTCTACCAAAATTGTGCTAGATGTTGGGCAAGCTATGGTCAATGTTTAGCCCAAAAAAACGGTATTAAATATACAGTAATGATCATGTCTGCAAAATATTGAATACTGTGAGATTGTATAACGAGGGAGGCCTATATTTTCACACAAACACAGATATCACAGGATCATTTCATGCTAGTTTCTTACACACGCTCTATCCAACTACTACTTTGCCTCAGCAGTGTTAGGTTAGGAGAGATAGTCAGTATCCATGCATTATAACATTTCCATCATATATCAATAATTAAGGCCTCTGTGTTGATTCTTACATGCTCATGGTAGTAAGGTATTGTAATAATGGTCAATAATCTTTACACACACATATTATTATTATTATATATACAGTATATACAGTGTATATGTATGTAGCTGGTGGTCTTATAACACAAGTATCTTCTATACTCTAGTTCTGTACAGCCAGCAAAGAGTGCGTGTTCCCTGCAGTACCAGTATATCATGATTCACACACTAGTAGCAGGAATCCAGTGTTATATAGATCAAGTCAATACAGGGATCTCCATGCTACTTCTTTATTAGTTGTACAGTTAATTATCCATTTGGGCAGGTCCAGGTCAGAATAACTGTAAGTAGGGACACTTCCTTATTATAATCTGAAAATGCTATGTTGAAGCTTCAGGGACTGCCCAAACAATGACGTCATTGAATCATCGCGCATCGTCATAAAGCAACTTTAAAATAATTGATAAACATCTTCATCTACATTGATAGGAATCTTGACATGTTCATAATCGTATGAAAAGATGGAAATAAATATATCCTGATGTGAATGGATTTAATTTATGTGTCACCCGTTGACTCCCATACTTTACTGTGTTGTACAGTTATTAGGTACTTAAAATATCTGCTTTGATAAATCTCATTACCAAAAGAACTTTCTACTTTTACATTGCATGAATTGAAACATAGTAATTATTATATTGAGTCGAGGCAGCTATGAAAACCGTATGAGAACCCCTGTTTGTCTTGGTGTTATGATTAATGCCTTTCCAATTGCTAGAATTTTATATTATTTTTTAAAATGAACCAGTACAGAGGTACCCATACTTTTTTTGTTGACTGGACTGTCGGCCCTCGGACTACCCAGGATGCAAGAATTTCTTATGACTTTTTGATGATTGGAGGTTTGTGAATGAACCCGTTTTAACTTTAGGAGTACGCTGAGTAAAAGATTCTTATATAAATAAACTTTTAATTTCTAGCACTTCTTGCCTCCATTCAACCTCTCCCCTTTCCTTATCAAAATAAGATAGGGAGATGTTCCATTTTACTGACTACATGCAATTGCTGCTGCATCAGGAACAATTGGGGTGTTTGCTGTAAATCACAAGTTAAGACTTCTCCATAGTCTACATTTATTTAAGTTACATACTAAATTAAAATGTAAAACTTACAAACTAAGTAGACTAAAAATAATTGAAAAAATAAATCTAGACCAAAACAAGACTTTGATGGCATATGGATAAGCAAAGATAATTTTTACAAGAATGTAAATTTCTATTAACTGTAATACAAGCAAAGATACAAACCGTTACTGTGGTTCCTAGCTCCTCAATTATGATAAATTCATATGGGGATGATTTGGACCAAGTAACCTGGTGGTATCTCTGCAATAACAAAGTTTCCTACTTTCCGAGAAGGAGCGAAATATCGTGGATGACAAAAATCTATCTATGTGGAATTCCAATGCAAAATTATGTACACTATGCTGTGTCCCATTAAACAATAAATATACAAATAAAACCAGTGAGTGGATGATTATGGTGAGGAATTCCTCTTGTGTTTTGATCAGTATATATTATTCATTTTTTGATAAACTAGCAATCTAGCTTAATTTTGGTACTTTATTCATGATTAGGCTGGGTTTAGCTTGTGCATTCTCTGGGTTAAATTGTTTGTTGTGGTGTGATCTGTGTTCAGGTGTGTGTCCAGAAACTCCCTGATATGTTGGAGAAAATGGGTTTATGGACATCCAGGGTAGACTATCCAATTTGTACCCTGTGGTCCAACTAGCACAGTATATGATATGGATAAGACATTCAATCTGTCCCTAAAACATTTAGTTGGATTAATAAACATAGTGTGAAAATGTACTTTAGCTGTCATATTTTGATACTAATATTATTAATTAACTGCAATTTTTGTTGTGGGTCGTATTTTTATCGATTTTGTTTACTCGGTACACCATTAAAAATAACAAGCCAACCCTATTTATTCTGACACTTAGCGGTTTATTAGCATAGTGTGATCAACGATACTTGTATATCAAAGAACTATTTTCAAAGCATTGACCCCTTCAGTACCGGCGACGTCTTTTTAGCTCCATTCTGGCTATATTTAGAAAATTTTATGAAGCTCGGGAAGAATATCTGGTAGCTAAAAGGATTAAATTAAATAGTCTGTAGCCTTTTAATGGGTAGAGATCCTTCCTAAGCTGAACAAAATCGTCTAATAGTTGCCAGCATATAATGAAAAGTACATCACCGGTACAGAAGGGGTTAATGAAGAATTTGTTATATGTACTGTATTCTCTGTGAATTCTAGATTTCAGCTCTTCATATCAAGATCAACTACCCATATACTGTAATATATATACGTATTATACACGTCTTTGTCAGAACTCCAGGACTTAGTCCCAAGTAATTTAGTATTATTGTCTTCAAGGACCAGAGACTCCAACTTTATTTCCAATTTACTTTAAGCGCATTTTGGAACAGCACCATGGGGCAAGCATAGTTTTCTGTTTATTTTTGTTTGGGAGTCAAATGTGGACATAATCGAACATTGGCAACCTAGAGTAAACAATTGAAGAAGAGCAATCAGGTCCTAGAAACGGTTTGGGTCAAACAGGATTGAATATTAGAAAACAAAAGCAGATATGAATTAAATCAAATGTCTCTTTGAAAAGGTTTGGAAAACAATTGAATGGTGGGAAACAGAAACAGACTGCTTCAGGAAACTAGGTGAATCATCCAAAAATAACATGACAAAATATTGTTGGCCCCGTGGTGGCGCTCCAAAATCTGCTACAGTATTTGTTATTGCGGAGAGTCTTGGGTGAGAGAACAAGTATTGACAGAACTGCAGGACGGTTAAGGTGGTGTCACGCGGATATATTGATGTTTTAACAAGCCAATATCTGATTTTGGCTTGTAAATCTTGGCTAAACCTACTGAATCACAAGTCTCAAATCACTCCAGTATTAAGTAAGTACCTGGAGGTAATTGAAGGCAAAGTTGTGACAAATTGATAAGCGAGACAAAAAGAAAAATACTGAAAGCTGGCCGTGTGTCGCCACCTTTACACACATTAACCGCGTCCGTTTTGAAATTGCTGCAGTCGCAATAGGGCCTGTATTCCTAACACACCCCACTATTGCCTGGTAATTATGAGTTGTGCCGTATTCCTGGCCAGTTAATATGATACACTAGTTGTAATGGCAATGAAAGTACTGTAACAAGGTTCCAGTAATTCTCACAATTACAAAATCTTAACAAATCCTGTTAGGAATTTTGGTGTGAGTATCCTAGGTTCGAGTCTTTGGAGTGCTACTTGTATTTGTAGATTTCATTAATTGAGTTTATAAGTAATGTTGGTTGGTTAAAAAATATGAATATAGCAAACTCGTACTTACCATGGACAGTGATGGAGTCTGTCTAGGAATACAGGCCTATATCAAATCTGTAATGTTGGGTCATATATAGTTCAGGCTAATTCAATAAACAGTTGGATAGTATGACATTTAGTTAACCCCTACTGTACCGGAGGATACAGTAATAAAAGTTCCTCCCAGTCCCAAGCAATGTGGCCAAAATGGCAAGATAGAACCTTCCGCCTCAAGAGATAAAGGAAGACTGGCTCTCCCACCCTTCAGTGGGTTTTATATAAGCTGAGAAGTGTTGCCATATCGAGAGCAGTGCTCAAACGGTCGTGGTACCAGGTTCAGCCTGATACAGGCAGTTACAAGGAAAGTACATTACTGACGGCTCCTAGCCGTCGCTGGGACTGGGGAGTGACTTATCTACTGACGGCTAGTAGCCGTCGCTGGGATTGGACGGGTTAACCTTTTCAATCAGATGATGCCATTCTTGTGTTATTTTGGCTAACCTTAGAGGATTTTTAGTGAGGTTATCAATAAGGACCTCTAATATCCTATGGAGTAAACTAGTATCTTCTAACCTTTTAACTGTTAACAAATCCTTAAACCGAATCGAACCGTCTGGAGGTAGCTAGAAATAAAGCAATATTGAGGTATCTGAATGAAAGGGTTAAAGGTAGTGTTCAAGAAGCAGTTGGATAGTTCTGACCAATATATGACTTCTTACTGGATCATGAATCAGTCTAGCCTGTTGAAGATGGTTGGAAAGTGGTCTGATCAATTGACTACTTGCGAGTTTCGTTCTATAAGGACGGAGTTGTAAACATCGATATTTAGCAGAATTACCAGCTATAATACGGTTGTAGTTCATATATAAATACATAAAATCCAATTCAACATACTCTTTAGCCATCGGAAACCTACATTAGTTTTGCATTTCTGTTTACTATCGATGTCTACAGCTCCAACTTCCTTATAGCCTAAAACTCGCAAGTGGTCAATTACATGGTCAGTGTTTGTTCTGATAATTTGACCTGGTTGCTGTTTGACCTGATAGAGACTAAGAGATAGTCCGTTGGTCAGATACTGAATTACCAAATTGGTGCGATCCTAGGAGGTATATTTTTGGCATAAATAATAAATAGCTACTAAATTATCATTCTCGATACCAAAGGTTGATCAAATTGTATGAATATAAGCATTTTTGGATAACTACTTTAATGAAATATTTTTGCCTATAGCTTCATTACATTGATAGATCCAACTTATGCTTGACTTGACAAAGCCATAAGCGAAAATTCAGAAAAGTGCTCCTAAAATAGTTTATATTTATTGTCAACTTAAACAGGTATTTATCATTTGCAATATCAAGTCCACAACAATAAAATACTTTTGTAGAATATAATTATTAGCTTTCTTGGAAGATACTGATTTTTCACTCTGGTCCACAGACTACTAGTAATGCAACCTAATGATTTATTGAGTTACCATGAGGCCACTACCATTCCTTACATCACTGAAACTGGTCATCTGGGTTCCTTTTATTATGTGTAACTAAATGAGATATACGTTATTTTCAATGGTGGTGTAAGTAGGTTAGCACACTGCCCTTTCCTTTCCCCACAACTGGCGTGACATCAGTTCACCAAACTTGACGAGTTTGTGATTTATCGTATTTACTTCCAATGCAGAACTAGTGTTGATTTTTGTTCTTCTATGATTCAAATGTAGGCCTACTCGTCTTAAGTTGCATCTAGTTTAGTGTTATATGAGTCACCTGCGCTGAGTTGTGTAAAATATACGCCTATGCTCACATTCTGGAAATAAAGGTAAGTGTGATCAAACGTGGAAGGGTCGCTGAATTGCAAGTCCGCTGCAGTGATCAACATATAAGATCAGCCTTTGATTTATTATTATCATTTTGTATGTAATATTTTTTGGCCAGGGAGGATAGAGTTCCACAGTAAAGGAGTGGAAGTGAATTTATCTGAACAGCAGCATGGTTTAGTGTGAACAGTTGTAACAAACATAGCTCTACTGGAAATAAAGTCAAACAACTGTACCAATATTGTTTCATTCCACCATTATTCATAACTGTGGAGGTTATAGTGCCAATGATGCATATTCTTTATCTTGTAGCATACTAAAAAAAAAATAATAAATAATAATAATAATAAATAAATACAAAAAAAATAGGACAAGTGGGGAATGGGCCCGAGTAAATACATACATATTACATTCAATAACTCATTGAAGTTGCCATCTGGCCTAAACAATTTAACAAGAATCAGAGCTGGTGGGATTGTGAGCATTTGTCAGTACAGGTCTCCCTCGATATACGATTGAAAACCCAATCTTAAATAGAAAAATTGAATAGCGAACCCTAAAATGACTAGGGTACCGGTAAAAGGGGATGCGTTCTGGGACCAGCCAAAACAAAAATACAAACGGCTAGAAACCTACAATAATATTGTAAATCGGGGCATCGGATAGTGAGGGAGACCTGTATATTCAGTCTTGATATTTAGGGTAGAGTGTGGATCCTCTCCCAGTGGTATTATTATTATTATTAAAATAGGGATTCGCGCCAAGCCTAAAAATACTATGTGGCACCAAAACAAACTTTGTGTAGAAAACAACGGATTTTTGTTGGGCAGAACTTAATACATGGTAGAAGATAAGAAGACTAGAAAACACTAATTAAAGACGTGGAAGGAGATTGGTATGATGGAGAAACTGCATAAGATGTGGGAGGAAGAAAGTGGGGGATTCACCAAGCATATCAGCTAATACAGGGGGGCGGTTAAAGGAGTATATGAAGGGGAATGCTTGCCGACGGGCATTGGAGAAACTGAGTGGTGTTGGCCCCTCAAGGATCTCTTTGTAATTATTTATAGGGGACTTTAATTGACAACATTTCAATGCTCTTTCTGCATTGCTATTAATAACTTGACTAGATTATTATATATGCTAGATCAAAACTACTAATTATAATGTAAAACTCATAGAGTGTACATTACTACATGAGCAAGTTAATCTGGTTCCCAAGTAAACTAATTGCACACATAACAACGCACTATCGTCATATTCAAGGAATTATGCTAGGAATATATGCTAGATCAAAACTACTAAATAAAATTGTTGGAAAAAGAGCCTATGTTGACTATTGGACCTTAGCAGTCTGGTGTTTAAATCTGCATGTTATAGGACAGACAGTATGGGTTCTCTCCCTAACAGTACCGGTTCCAGACGTTTCTCTGTCCTACGGAGGTGAAGTTCATGGGTCTTTCGAGTGACTTTGCTCTTGATAACTACACTGAACTTTTTCTTTATAAAATTATAATAATAGTGTTTCTGTTCGGGCTCTGTCTCGTGTCAGCCATCCCCAGCAATAGGGTATGTGCCTGAGTATATACATACATACATTATTATTGCCAGATCAATATTTCTAGCAAAAACATATTTTTTGACTATCTACCTTTAGCAGTATATCCAGTCTTGATGTAGTTTAGGTCGGCATGTTATAGGACAGACGGTATGGGTTCTCTCCCAGCGGTATCGGGCTCTCAGGGTTCTCTGGCCCACGAAGGTGAAGTTGACGCGTTGTGATGGGAAGGGAAGGGAGCCTGGGAACCTGCGACAAGTGTACGAGTCGTGAACTGTACCATTGAGTTGAGCCACCGGCCACACCTCAGCCTAGGACGGGATACACATTACAATAGTCAATGGCCAAGATCCCGAAACCACACTAATCCGTACCATCCAAGGATGTCACAATTTCAGCATTATTAACTAGTAAACCGTTATCATTGATGTGGTAACTCATTAGCCAAGGTTATTATATTGAAATAACATCACAACAACAAGTAAAATGTCATGTATATTATAATGTAGTAGAAAACCTCTGATGGTCCTGATCTTCAAAACATTCCTGTGTGGAAATACGCCTAACGGCCTTATTGGGCTATCCTTAGTTGGAATTATGCAAAGCTGGTACATGTCATATTTGCAACATACTATGTGGTACCAACATTGTAAAATGCTAACTGAATAAATATTATTATTATTATTCCAGCCAGGGCCCCCACTGGAGTAAATAAGATAGCAAAACAGTGGTGGAACTGCCATCTGGGCGAGGGACTGCTTTGGGTCTACTCCTTCAGTGCTAAGGGTGTTAATCCACTTGTAAATGGCACTGTGGAGTGGGTCAGTAGGGGCACGTCTAGGAGCCTGGAGGCAGTTTCTGCCATGGCCATCTCTTTTAGGGTGTTTCCTCTGGAAATCAGTTTGATGATGATGCTACTGATTTTCACTGGTGGCTTTTAAAACCTCAGTAAGGTTGTCGCATGTTAGTTATATTTTGGACAACATGAATACATACACTTTAAAGATTGAGTAATCCATAAGAGGTATGGTGTCGTGTCCTAATGGATAATACAGTATTAGATTATTAAGTTTATTTTAGTAAGAACCTCAAAGTCAAACCAGAAAAAACAACTTAAATCCATGGGTCAGATCCCAATATTTAGTTATATAATACAGTTGCCAGCATTTCCACCTTTTATCTGGCTGGTTGGATTTGAATTTTTTTTTTAGCCATACTGGGTTTGTTATAATGATAATCCATGCAACCATGTTCAAAGGATTGTATGTATTCTGGAAATGTATACAATACTCTTAAGAGTTTTCTTTTTTGGACTCTTAAGTCATGGCAATTAGTTTTCAGATTATCTGCCAAGCTGCACGATAATTCCTCACTTATATGGAGCATTCCTCAATCTATAGTTTGTAAGCTTATTTGCACATGGAATATTTATTGAGAATTGTAGGTAACTTATATATTTTGGCCAATGTATAAAGACTTCTAAACTTTTTATTGATGCACAAATGTTCTTATGCAAGCTAATAGATCAAAGAGTTGGGCACAAATAAGCATTTATATCCTGTACATATCACCTGGCTTAGATTGCATACTGTTTTCCTACCATATTTATTGTGAATGTGAAATTCTTGCAAGACTGAACTATTAACGGCATGTCAGTGGATTAATGGTATACAGTGTAGTACTAAATTAAACATATATAATCTGCATTTAGGCCCTGGGAATAATTTGCTGGGGACCCCTCATGGTCCTTGGTCTCTGGGTCTTCTCCTGGTCGACCTAGTTGTGTGTGAATTTTATATATTTTTTATTTTGTCGTTTCTGTTCGGGCTCTCTCAAGTCGGCCATCCCCAGCTATGGGGTATGTGCCTGAGTATATACATACATATATACATACATACATACATACATACATACATACATACATACATACATGTATATACTGTACTAACTTTAAGTAGTGCCTGGTCCTGCTGATGTGTACAGAGAGCCTGATGTGCCACAGTAGCACCCTTCGCCCCGGACCAATTGTTACAGCCACCCCACAATCCCGCCAACATCTCTACACCGTGGAAGGGGTGGTCTCGCATCACATGGTAACACTGCAACAACAACACCACTACCTCACTTGGCACATACTTATGGGGGTAGCACACAAAAGCTTTTATCACAAATATTTTACCTACATTTTTCTGGCAACATTCGGGCGTCTTTTGCATTGGTATTGGACAGTGATTGTAATGTACGTAATTTGAATAACGTACATTCAGGTAACTGAATCTTTATGCACTCTATTTTAGAGTTACTAGATTAAAATTATCTAAGAGAGTTGCCAGTAAAAGAAAAGTGCTCATGTGATACTGACTTTATATGGTAGCACATCTGTTAGAACACCAACAAATATTACCAACTATAGGTTATTCATTATAAGTGGGCCAGAAAACTTTATCACTAACCTCTATATCTCCAAAATTGGACCTGGAGTGGCGGCGTCTACGCTGTGGGTCCACCTCCCGGGGCTGCTGACCCTCCCGGCCGGGGACAAAATTGCCGACCGATGGGTGACATCTGTCCGCCTCTTTGGGGGCACGAGAACCTGGGAATGGCTTCGGTCGCCCGGGCAAGTTGTTGTTGTTGTTGTTCCCCAGGCTGTCTGGCCGAACAGCCCCAAGGTCTCGAGCAAGGCCAAGGCCATAAACGAGCGCCCAGGCAAGTACCACACAATGCCTCATATTACAACTAACCACCTCACATTCCCCTAGTTACATCACAGCATGGCTTTAGGCCACTACACTCCACAAACACTCTTCTTACAGACCTCACACAAAAAGCTGAAAACACATCACAACATCCTACAGACCATACAGAACAAAGCCCTCAAAATAACCATTGGCTGTACAGCTACCACACCAATAGACCACCGGGCGGGTGCCCATCCCCGATAGGGGTTGAAATAGGGGAGCTATCCCCTCGCCAAAGGCGGCTTTCTAGATCTTTTCCTAGCTAATGCTGAGATGATTGGGTTCTAGTCATGTGGCGATAGGCTGGTCTATCAAAGTAAGAACTGAGCGATCTCTGCCATACCCATAGCTTACTCTGACTGTTCCTTTTACTTATGTATGTTCTAGATCTCAAGTGACGGCATCTCTTCCGTGGATTAACCTCCCAATCTGCCAACCTAGAAGTTGGCAGATTGGAAGCCAAAGCATCACATTTTCCCTTTGCCCCTCAACTTTCTCTTCATAATTGCTGAGGGGCACAGGGCCCTGGGTGGGGCTTTGGTTTCCCGGGCGTTTCCACGCCCTCCTCAGCTCCCCGCCATGGAGTGGCTTCGGTCACCCAGGCTTTATTGTGGTAGGCAGGGAGGGTTTTGTGGTGGCGCTCGGTTATGGCCTTGGCTTTGCTCGGGGAATTGGGGCTGTTTGGCCAGGCAGCCTGGGGAACAGCAACAACAACAACAACAACAACAGACCACCTACACCAGGAAACCAAAGTCCTCAAAATCAAGGATCACCTTGATATGAGAGGCACACAATTCCTCGCCACAGTCTCCACAAGCCAACACCACCCACTACACTACATGGCAGAACATCCACACACACCAAGAAATATAAAAACAACACCTATAACTCGTTATCATACACAAACACTGTCTTCACTCCTAAACTCAGAAACCCTCCTTTCCTGTGAGGACAAAGTCCACCTGGCTAGACTGCAATGTGGGCACCATCCAGCCCTTCTGAGTTATCAGAAGAGGCTGGATGACTCCAGCCAGGACACCTGTCCGGGTTGTAACACAACACCGTACACTATCAAACACATTATGAAGACTGCATAACACACAATCACTTACGCCAACAACAGAACACACACTCCTTGAGAACTTTGTGGGGAAAAACGGTCTCGGCCGTGGCCTTCCTCAGGAGCTCGGGGCTGTTCGGCCAGGCAGCCTAGGGAACGACTACTACTACTACTACTTGGGAGATGGGCTGGTCTATCAGAGTGAGAACTGAGCGATCTCTGCCATACCTATAGCTTACTCTGACTGTTCCTTTTACTTATATATTTTCTAGATCTCTTCCGTCTACCAAGATTGGAAGCCAAAGCGTCACATTTTTCCTTTGCCCCTAAACTTTCTCTTCATAATTGCTGAGGGGCACAGGGCCCTGGGTGGGGCTTTGGTTTCCCGGTCGTTTCTGCACCCACCTCAGCTCCCCGCCATGGAGTGGCTTCGGTCACCAAGGCTTTATTGTGGTCGGCAGGGAGGGTTCTGTGGGGGCGCTCGGTTATGGCCTTGGCCTTGCTCGGGGCCTTGGGGCTGTTCGGCCAGGCAGCTTGGAGAACAACAAAAACAACAACAACAACAACAACTACTACTACTACAAAATAATTAGCGAGCTAATACTTCTACCATATGGGAAGAGTCAGCCAGGGAATAGGTTTGGAAAGTTTACAGCCCACTTGCTCTAGCCCTTTTGAGTTACTGAGGATAGAGGTCAAGATTTTTGGCCTACTTCTAATGAATGGATTACATAAACATTCGACACATACTGTACTCAGTCTACATGGTCACATTATTACTCATCATTTATTAAGACAACATTATTAACTTTTAATATAAACCCAACAAAAAACATAATCTCTCATATTTCATTCCCAAAGCAAGAGTTTACAACCTATATTAACGATATGAGGAACACATATTGTTGTATAATCTCTTATAAGCTATAAGCTAAAGTACAACATACATGAATGCATAACAGATATGAATGAACATTATCATAATTATTCTAGATGCATAATATCTCAACATAATGCAACATCACTACACATCACTTACTCTATATAGTAACTAATATACAAGATATTAAAATAGCATGCCTCACTGCCACTCCAGTCCCCAAGCAACAAGGGCATAAGTGCTCCTTAACACCAGCATCTATGCAACCTTTTCGCCCGGAGCGTCCCCCACACCGGCATCACCACCAGCGAGACAGCTACCATTGAGCCCTCAAGAAGATCTCACAACGTGAAAGCCCTTTTTGCCCTCAGCACCACCAACGACTACTTTAGGACTCACCGTGCCCCTTTGCATCCATTGACTCACTGCCTGCACCTCCCGATTCAGGATGGGAGAGTCAACATCACGCACCATGTAGTGACTCACCAGACTCTCCCCCACGACTCCCAGCCGCCACCCTTCCCCCCTCTCCCGCCACACGCCGCTCAGACCTGTAATTAGATATTTAGTAAAAGTTATCTATCTATTTGATTACCAAATGAAGGCAATGACCTACACACCCATTACACATCCATCCAAACGAATGATTGGCTGGGGGGGGGGGGCAGCCAATCATTGGTTTGGGTTGAATATATCCTTGCAAGGATAGGAATGGGGGAGGGGCTTCTCCGACAGGTTAGCTCGGTAGAAGTATAGTTATATATAACAGCCCGTAAATAACTATAGGACTGAAAAACTCCTAAAGTGTTTAATATAGCTGAATTATATTACCTGTGGCTGATGCAATGATGATGCAGTTTTTAACGCTGTGCATTCTCTTGATTGACAGGGCTAGGATGTGCCCTTGTTACAGGGACTTTACAGTCTTTACTGGACACTTGCCACAAATCGCTAGACCTGAGTGTCCAAACTCTTGACATCTACCAATGGCACGGGGTGGGATCGAACTGCCGACCCTCCGATCAGCAGTCAGATGTGCTACCGACCATGCCACAGCCCGCGGGTAAATAAAATAAAGTGCAAAGGCCGCAATCGGACAAAAAGATTGCCATTACTGACTGGGAAGTTGGTTGACATCGCAGAAGTCTAGGTTGGGGTAGCGACAGGCGAGGCGACACATCCAAGTTAGTATTGTGGTGTTAGTGGCTGGTCCTGAGGTGTCTAGGTACACCCTCACTGTCCAGTCTGGGTACACCTGGAACAATAATATTAATAATACTAATAATACTAATAATAGTTATTATTATTATTAATACTAATAGTAATTATATTATTAATAATAGTAATTATATTAATAATAACTGGTGTTTTCACATAAGTGCCAGTTCTCCACATTAACAGATTAAATAGTGTTTACATTGCAAAGATCCCAAAGTTTTTATTTTTTTACATAATATGTAAAAAAATGGCAATACTAGGGAATATATTATATTCCCTAGTATTGCCAACTTTTTTATTAGTTATAGACTCAGGTAAGGGTGTTTATCCTAATGACTGACTTCTTATATTAATCCTTTAAACGCAATGACGTTATTTGTAATCATATTTGGGCTATCATTAGTGAGATCAGCTTAGGAAGGACCTGTGGGGTTTAGAGGGTTAAAGTGTCTATATACAGTATAGTACCTTTTTTATTCCTAGAGATCCTTCCTAAGGGGAGAAAATATTCTAATGTTAGTCAGAAATTCAGAATAGAATTAAAATGGCGCTATCGCATTGAAAGGGTTAATTCTTTGGCTATGAAATTTGTTTCTAATTTTGAGTAAAATTGTCTAATGCTAGTTTGAATAAAAAGATACAACTATAATAGAGAAGTTAGTAGAAATAATGTGCATTACCCCTTGAAAATTATATCTAATTTCTGATATGCAGAGCCTGAAGGTAGCCAGCATCACTACCACGACAGCTTCAACAACACAAGGGCATAAACTATAGTCTGTTTGCTGTAAGTAGGCGAAAAATCATGACCTCTATCCTCTGTAACTCAAAAAGGGCTTGAACAAATGGGCTGTAATTTACCACACTTATTTCCTGGCTGACCCTTCCCAAATGGTAGAAATGTTAGCTCGATTACTCTAGTAGTTTTTGAGTTACAGAGGTTAAAGGTCATGATTTCTCGCCTATTTACAGTGAATAGACTATAGTCTACCACCACCAGAGTTCCAGCACGCCCTTCTCACCTGGGGCAGCCTCCACCACGATAACTTCACCATTGAGATGGCTACCACCGGACCTCAGAAGAAAACAAACATCGAGAGAGCCCTTCTTGCCCTGAGTCACACCAACACAGGAGTAGCAACCAAAAGAGACACTCAACCACTAGAACCTGCAGCCGAAGCAGCCACCCTCATTACGCAGGTGACTCATGTCATCAGACCTACTCTCTCCCTCATCAAGACATCAACAAAAAGGAAGGAAGAACAGCTCCACATCCATAAGGAACTACACAGAGGACTGGTCAATTCAAGATAATTCTCGTGCAACTGGCATAAGAAAGCAATAAACTGTGAGCAAGCACAACTCCCCAGTAGCACACCAAGGGAAGTGAGGGTCAACTTTTGTAGACTGAGGCTCGGCTACAAGTGCTGCTGGCAGCTAAAAAGACCAGACGTACCAGATGTACTTTCTACCCTCTCTGGGCTTAACACTAATAAGGCGTACGGTCCGGACGGTGTTCCTCCTGTTGTTCTCAAAAACTGTGCTTCCGTGCTGACTCCCTGCCTAGGCAAACTCTTTCGTCTCTGTCTATCCTCTAACGTCTTCCCTTCATGCTGAAAGTTTGCTCACATTCAACCTGTCCCAAAGAAGGGTGACCGCTCTCAACCCTCCAACTATCGTCCAATTGCTCTTATCTCTTGTCTTTCTAAAGTTTTTGAAACTATTCTTGCTTCCAAATTTCTTAAGCATTTCTCTTCTCATAATCTGCTCTCAGATCGCCAGTATGGCTTCCTTAAGGGTCGCTCTACTGGTGATCTTCTTTCATATCTTACTAACTCTTGGTCATCCTCCTTTCGGGACTTCGGTGAGACTTTTTCTATTGCACTAGACATATCGAAAGCCTTCGATAGAGTCTGGCATAAATCTTTAATTTCTAAACTACCCTCCTTCGGTTTCTATCACTCCATCTGTGCCTTTGTCTCTAATTTTCTTTCCGGCCGTTCCATAGCCGCGGTTGTGGACGGCCATTGTTCACTTCCTCACCCTATAAACTCCGGTGTTCCTCAGGGCTCTGTCCTATCTCCTATTCTCTTTCTAATTTTTATAAATGATCTCCTTAACTGTACCTTAATTCCCATCCATTCATACGCAGACGACTCAACCTTACACTACTCCATTAGTTTTTCAGAACGCCCCAGCCAGCAATCCCTCAACGACAAACGTAATGAAGCCATAGAACTCTTAAATTCTGATCTAAATACTATTTCCAATTGGGGCAGAGAAAACCTTGTTAACTTTAATGCTTCCAAAACCCAATTTCTCCATCTATCTACCCGTCAGGATCTCCCAGCGGACTATCCCTTATTCTTCAACAATACAAAAATCAACCCTTCATCTTCTCTCAATATTCTTGGTGTCTCTTTTTCTTCTGCTCTCATTTGGAAGGACCATATTACCAGTCTTGCTAAGGCAGCCTCCCAGAAGCTGGGTGTGCTCAACCGCCTTAGGGGGTTCTTTTCCCCTGCACAGCTTCTTGCTCTGTACAGGGGCATAGTGCGCCCTTGTATTGAGTATTGTTCACATGTGTGGGGAGGTTCCTCTCACACCGCTCTCCTAGACAAAGTTGAAAGGAAGGCCTTTCGTATCATTAACTCCCGTCCACTCACCAACTCTCTGCAATCTCTCTCTCTCCGCCGCAATGTTGCATCTCTCTCGCTATTCTATCGCTACTATAATAATCAGTGTTCCTCAGAGCTATCCCAGTGCATACCACCTCCTTTACGTAGGGCACGTGGTACCCGTCTTGCAACTCAATCCCACCCCTACTCTGTGCAACTCTCCAACCCAAGAGTGAAACGTTACTCTCAAACTTTCTTCTACTCAACAGCTGAGCTCTGGAACTCTCTCCCAGAATCAGTCTTTCCCTCTTCCTATGACTTAAATTGCTTCAAACTCCGTGTGTCCAGGCATTTTGGCTCGAACGTCCCTTGATTTTGGCCCTGTCACTCTTTCAACTATGGGGGAGGCACTCGCTATAGGCAGTTATGCCTTTTGCCTCCCTCAATCACATAGAAAAAAAAAAAAAAAATCAAAATCAAAAGAATGTAAGCACTGTGGCACAGATACAGCCTTACCACTCCTACACTGGCTGCTGGAATGTGCAAAAACAAAAATCCTCAGTGCCATAAATCAGACCCCAACAATATACCCATCAGACAATAATGCGAACCAGCTGGCTACGCAACTCATCAGAAAGTCCTGGCAGACACACCAGATAGACTTCTCCAGGTCATTACAGAATCTCCCCCCCCCCCCACGATAGACCTAACATAGCTTAGTATAGCTTATTTTATCTTAGCTCACAAACACAAGTTTTTAGTTGTGGGCCGTCAACGACAAAGGATCGGTTTTGGGCACTACTCCATGTCCAAATAAATAAAAAAAAAAATGCAGGAGATTCGGTCACAGCAGCTGCAGGAGTAGGAATAGGTGCAGCAGCAGCAGGATCCATGACGAGATTGGGAAGTAACATGGCTAACAGCAGTTAAGAATGGGGTAAACTTAATTACATTCCAGAGCATGAGCTTAAGTAGGGGAACGTGTCAATAATCAAACCTAGAAGTAAAAGAAGGTAATGTGATTATTGGTAATAACAAAGCCTGTGGTATTGTAACTGCTGAGCCTAGGACAGTTAGAGTAGGCCTACGTGTTTGCTACCCGATTTAAATTATCTGTAATAAATGACATTTTGAAAAGTTTCCTTGAAAACCGCTGGAGGTTGGATGTCGGACGGGTTGATTGAGGTTCTTTGGCTAATTAAATATTCTCTATGTAATGATAGTGGTAACATTGGAGATAGTGATA
This sequence comes from Paralithodes platypus, assembly GCA_032716605.1. Lineage (NCBI taxonomy): Eukaryota > Metazoa > Arthropoda > Malacostraca > Decapoda > Lithodidae > Paralithodes > Paralithodes platypus. The sequence goes on from CM064501.1 coordinate 40,796,152, forward strand.
GTAAATAATATGGTAGGAATGACTAGTGGTGATGATTAGTGATAGTAGAGAATATGTTAGGAATGACTGAAGTGGTGATATTGATACAAGCTAGCCTCTTCAGTAAGATGACGTCTGTTCTTCCTTTCATTTCGGCTTTTAATAGACGATCTTAATTAGCTTGGGAAGGATTTTTAGTAACCAATCTTTTAAATCCTATCTCAATCAACCCTATAACATCCACATATACTCTACAGCCGGTATCACACGAGCGCTTTTTCCCTCAACATTTATCCTCACCACTGGTCTGGCTGCTTGTGAGGTCAACATTATAAATATTTCGGTTACGTAAATTGATCTATCATCAGTTTAGTTTCCGATACCAATGCAAAATATTCCAGAAGTGTTGCCAGAAATTTTTTTTTATCGAATGTTGACTAAAAAAGCTCTCGTGTGATACCGGCTTAAGTTTAACCTATTCAGGATACGAGGAAGTTTTTCTTAATTATAATCAAGCTATCAGTAAACGATTGTATTCAGTTTAAGAATTAATGAATGAAGTCTGAGGGTTACTTGAAATACAATTATATTCTACCCTTTTGATCACTAGAGATCCTTCCTAATCTATTTACAATCGTCTAATGATAACCAAAATATAATATTAAATCGCGTCCTAGTATTCAAGGGGTTAATGAAATTGTCTAAAAATAACCAAAATAAACTGAAGAAATGGTTGCTGCACTCATGGGGTTAATGAAATTGTCTAAACAAAATAAAAATAAAGTGAAGAGATGGTTGGTGGATTACATAAAGACTACCTGGGTGATCCTGGGCAGCAGTTTGGCCACACCGGCGTGGTAGTCGCTGGGGAAGTCGCCAAACACGGACAAACTCACCACCTGCACAAACCAATATTGTTTATGAATAAATATAATAAATTAAAATGTTAAACTTGCAAACTAAATAAACCAAAACTGGGACAAAGACAATACAAAGTAAAAACAACTTATCAAAATCGCTATGTGGAAACAACGCTTACTAAAATAAAATGTATGAAATAAAAGAACACAATCCACAATATATAAATAAATATGTACATAACTAAATAGATAAATAATAAAGACAAAGAAAATGTTAGAAATGTTACAGTGCCTCTACCTTCTGTTGGGTTCCCCTGAGTGTAGCCAGGTGGCTGCAGGTGGACTCCCCCAGGTGGTTAGTGATGTGTCTTAAGGTATCTTCCACTACTCCTCTACCTTGGGGGCATGGAGAACCTATTGTAGACTCCACCACCCGTGTACACCCACAGGGGGACACTCGCACTGCTACCTGTAACACACATTAAGTCTAGCGCAAGTAAATCACACACACACGCATATATATATATATATATATATATATATATTTTTTTTTTTTTTTTTTTTTTTTTTTTTTTTGGGGGGGGGGGGGGGGGGCTTCTTCCAGTCCTACTGTTTCGCATTTTAGTTGGAATGTTTATTACTGCTTCGGTTCAGAGCTGTATATGAGTAAGTACTGTTGTGATGATGCTGATATCATATTTTAAAATGTCATATATAAACAAAATAAAGAAATCCCTGATACTTATAGTAATTACTCTTCCTTATATTATTTTGTTATTAATCTATATTTGTATTTGTAATTACATTCATGATAACTTACGGAGCACTTGTGAAGCTGTTTCGTTTCTATGGGTGGTGTTACGAGCTGACTCTCCACCTGTGTAGGCTGTCCTTCCATATTGTTGCTGTTTGGTTTGAGTGAATCGGGTTGCTCTGTGGCTGTGCTGTGCTGATCTGAGGGTGTGCTGGGTTGATATGAGGGTCTGCTGGGCTGTTCCGTGGGTCTTCTGTGCTGTTCCGTGGGTCTGCTGGGCTGTTCCGTGGGTATCTTGTGTTGTTCCGTGTGTCTCCTGGGCTGTTCAGTGCGTCTTCTTTTCTGTTCCGTAAGTGTTCCGTGTTGTTTGGTGGGTATCTTGGTTTGTTTTGCGAATGTTTTACGTTGTTTAAAGGGTATAATGGGGTGTCCCGCGTGTGTTCTGGGCTGTTTCAGGGGTATAATGTGCTGTTTCAGGGGTATAATGTACTCTTCTAAAGGTATATTGTGTTGCCTTGATAGTGTACTGCTCTGTTCCATAAGTGTGCTGCAGTTTAATCGGTGTGGGTTTAGAAATACCATGCCAACTATAGGTAGGGTAAACAGGTCTTCCTCATCGATATTGTTGAGAGTAACTTGGTGATTGGTGTGGTGTATGTTTTGGTGAGTGTTGGAGAGCGTTTGGTGTGTGTCTTGGTGAGGTATATGGTGTGCGTTGTGATGTGTGAGGTGGCGTGAGTCGTGGTGTGAGGTGGGGTGGGTATCGAGGAGTAATTTGGTATGTGCATGGTTTGAATTGTGGTGTGTGTCGCGATTGGTGAGGTGGTGTGAGTTATGGTGTGTGTTGTGGTGTGTTTGGTGTGCGTCCCAATTGGTGAGGTGGTGTGAGGTGTGGTGTGCGTCGCGATTGGTTAGATGGTGTGGGGAATGGTGTGTGTTGTGGTGTGCTTGGCGTCGTGTGCTGTGGACCTTAACTGGACGGTGTAGTGTCATCACCATCAGGAAACAGAGTGTGATGATGATGGTGACGACAACACTACCTCGCGCACCACCACACCTCACCATCGTCACACCTGTCGAGAAATATTAGGTAATATTAAATTTTACCTTGCAAACCCTTAATACTATCAATTTTATTGCTAGACTTGCACAATATCTAATAGTCGACTCTCATGCTGTATATTGCAGAAACGAATATTCAATCTCTCTCTCTCTCTCTTATTATCATTCTCTCTCTCTATTATTCGCATTCTCTCTCTCTCTCTCTTATTATCATTCTCTCTCTATTATTCTCATTCTCTCTCTCTCTCTTATTATCATTCTCTCTCTCTCTCTTATTATCATTCTCTCTCTCGATTATTCTCATTCTCTCTCTCTTATTATCATTCTCTCTCTATTATTCTCATTCTCTCTCTCTCTCTTAGTCTCTCTCTCTTATTATCATTCTCTCTCTCTATTATTCTCATTCTATCTCTCTCTCTCTTATTATCATTCTCTCTCTATTATTCTCATTCTCTCTCTATCTCTCTCTTATTATCATTCTCTCTCTCTCTCTCTATTATTCTCATTCTCTCTCTCTCTCTCTCGCTATTGAAGGTCTTGAATAAGGATTCTAAGAAATCCTTGACAAATACATGGAGAAATGATATAGGAAAGTTTGTCTGAATGGGAGCGTGAAACAGGCTGATTGGTTACAATGGAAGTTTGGTTGAGCTCTTTATCCTGCAGTGGACTAACTCAAGCAGACGATGCTGTTAACCCTTTGAGTACCAGCGACGTGTGATATATTTTACTCTACCTATATTTAGACGGTATTTTTCAGCTTAGGAAGGATTTGTGGTAGTAAAAGGGTTGGTTGAGATAGTTTGAAGCCTTAGTATTGCTAGAGGTCCTTCCTAAGCTGAATTAGATCGTCTAATAGTTGCCAGAATATGATGAAAAGGACGTCCCTGGTAGTGCATAGGTTAATAACGACCTATTATCAACATATATTTTTAAGAGAACCATATATTTCTACTGATTTCGTTGTTCAAGGAGCCAATGATGTAGTTGAACAAAATTAGGGTCTGCCTTTTGTCTCCCTCACTCACATAGAAAACAAGAACAAAAACAAAAATATACAGTATTTCAGATCATACGCTGTAAAACATCAAGGTATAAAATGCATATAAAAAAATGGGTATATTGATGGAGATTTGCCTTTCTATTTATATATGAGATAGTTTCATTACTACTAATAACATAATCATTGCCAATGAATGTTTAGGTTTTCATAACCTATGACTTTCAGCGCTACACCCACGTATATACAGTATAATGGTGCCCATGTGCATCCCTCTGCGAGTCTCCAAGTCAAAGCTAAAACAAAAGTAAAGCAATTTCACTAACTCCACCGCCGTACTATCACAAACAGGAATTCATGTAACAATTTTGTATCTAATCTAATCTGGGGTGCGTTTATAGATAGCATTCGAGAGGAGTGGACATAATACAAGAAATAGGATGTTTACTTTTACGGTCCCGAGAATCCAAGGACAGGGGAAGCTAACATTCTTCTTCACTGCCATCAAAGACTGGAATGACCTACCCCAGTCAGTCCGTGAAAAGAGAACACTGTATTCCTTCAGACGTAGTCTGAAGCAGCACCTGAACCGGACAGCTGCGAGAAGGGAGCACCAAGCTTATGTCTACTACTAAATACGACATAAGAGATAGGCAAAACAAACTGAAATGATTACTGATTACGGATTACTGATATTTACTATAGGATGTAAGGTATCTTAAAATAACCCCCAAAAAATACTTCCTCTAAAGTATCTACTTCTTTTATCCTCCCCTTTTCCCCCAGCTAACCTAATCCCACAAGGACCCCAATGGAAATACGCCTAATGGCCTTATTGGGCTATCCTTAGTTGGAATTATGCAAGGCTGGTACATGTCATATTTGTAACATACTATGTGGTACCATCACTGTAAAATGCTAACTGAATAATTATTATTATTATTATTATTATTATTATTGACAGGGGCGGATCAAAATCACCGGTGGTATAGATCGGGAGACCTGTATTTGTATCTCTATAATTTGGCAATGTTACAATATGTTTTTACACTTTGCATTCATAGATAGCCCACTTATATACAAGATTAGGTTAGATGTTGTTCAATGTTTCTTAGTAAATAGGCATCTGCAAAACAGTTCTCCCCGCTGCTACCCAGGATCATACCTCACTGGTCGCTCACAAACGGCAGGGATCAACCAAGGTCCATGCAGTATCTATTATAAACCAAGGTCCATGCAGTATCTATTATAAACCAAGGTCCATGCAGTATCTATTATAAACCAAGGTCCATGCAGTATCTATTATAAACCAAGGTCCATGCAGTATCTATTATAAACCAAGGTCCATGCAGTATCTATTATAAACCAAGGTCCATGCAGTATCTATTATAAACCAAGGTCCATGCAGTATCTATTATAAACCAAGGTCCATGCAGTATCTATTATAAACCAAGGTCCATGCAGTATCTATTATAAACCAAGGTCCATGCAGTATCTATTATAAACCAAGGTCCATGCAGTATCTATTATAAACCTTGGGATCAACACCATGGTCTGTCTGTCCTAGAGACCCTATAGAATAAGAGACTATAGTTCGTCCCAACCTCTCAATCCTCTTATGATCTCAAAACAAATGGGGCTTAAGGGGAGATTTCCACTTGAGGGACTTTTTTCTTGACCCCCTTCTCCCTCATGTCTAGCCCCATTGCTTTTGAGATTTTAAGACGTTTGCCCCATTAGTTTGGTGATTTTTAAAAATGTCCGCCCCATTCTGTCAATTTTAAGACTTCGTGCCATTTAGGTGTCGATTTTATCCTGGCGAGCGATAGCGAGCCTGTATTTTAAGAGTAATCGGCCTTCGGCCGGGACATTTTTCTACCGAAAAATGTACAAATGTATCTTGAAAGGGGGTCAAGGGGGTGAAATTTTAAGATTGCTGGAGGAGTAGGAAACAAACTAGAAACCTCCCCTTAACACGAGGGAAAAAGGGGACCAGAAAAACGTTCAATCTCTCCTTAATCCGTATTGTACAGAGATTCCACTGGTGACACAGAGATGGGGAAGATGGTGAAAGTGTCGTGTAATGTGTGCTGTACCGTATTCTCTCTCTCTCTCTCTCTCTCTCGTGTGTCACCAATACCGGTAGTCACGCTTTATTTGGGAAGTCACCAAGGAATTTCACACTTCTTCCTCTCTTCCACACGCTTCTTTTCCTTTTCACACTTCTTTTCCTCTTCTTCACACTTCTTTTCCTCTTCACACTTCTTCCTCTCTTCTTCACACTTCTTCCTCTCTTCTTCCTCTCTTCTTCTCTTCACACTTCTTCCTCTTCACACTTCTTCCTCTCTTCTTCACACTTTTCCTCTTCTTCACACTTCTTCCTCTTCGTCACACTTCTTCTCTTCGCGCTTCTTCCTCTCTTCTTCACACTTTTTCTCTTCACACTTCTTCCTCTCTTCATACTTTTCCTCTCTTCTTCACTTCTTCCTCTCTTCATACTTTTCCTCTCTTCTTCACACTTCTTCTCTTCGCACTTCTTCCTCTCTTCTTCACGCCTTTCCTCTCTTCTTCACACTTCTTCTTCTCTTCTTCACACTTCTTTTCTTTTTCACGCTTCTCCTCCTCTCCTTCTCTTCTTCACGCATCTTCTCCTCCTCTACGCGTTTCTTCTCTTGGAGTTTTAATTCTGCCCGATATTGCGCCGAAAATGTCCAAAGTACTTGACAGCGATTGTACTGTACATAATTACACACACTAGTAGCCTCTTGTTTGACCTCGATACATACACAAACGAGAGTATTATATCTTATGGCTTCTTGTGATTTATTTATTTATTTTTTTTTTTGTTAATGCCTGGACACTTGGAACTTGAAGCAATATAAGTCATAGGGTGAGGGAAAGATGAATTCAGGGAGAGAGTTCCAGAGCTCATCTGTTGAATAGAGGCAAGATTGTGAATATCGTTTCACTCTTGGGTTGGAGAGTTGCATAATTATACTCTCTCACGCAAACTTTCTCCTTTGCATTATTATTTGCCAATTCTCTTGCTCCACCCTTCTCTTCTCACACTTTGACACGCATCGTCACAATCATGTATTATTACCATCTTCTCAACCTCCCCTGCTTTCCCACTTCTAATTCACTGTCACACACACACACACACACACACACACACAGACACACACACACATACACACACACACACACACACATACACACACACACATACACACACACACATACACACACACACACACACACACACACACACACACACACACACACACACACACACACACACACACACACACACACACACAGAGTTTCCCTATTTTTTTTCTTCAGTCATTCTACTCGTGTGATCAAATCGTTTAAGGGGAGATTTCCACCTGGAGGATTTTTTTCTGAACCTCTTTCTCCCTCATGTTTAGCCCCATTGCTTGTGAGATTTAAAGACGCCTGCCCCATTAGTTTGGCGATTTTAAGAACCCTCGCCCCATTTGTCAATTTTAAGACCATTCGTGCCATTTAAGTGTCGATTTTTTCCTGGCGAGCGACAGCGAGCCTGTAATTTAAGAGGAACCGGCCTTCGGCCGGGAAATTTTTCTACCGAAAAATGTAAAAAATTATCTTGAAAGGGGGTCAAGGGGGAGTAATTTTAAGCTTGATGGAAGTCTAGGGAATCAACTACAAACCTGCCCTTAAGACACTTTCTACTACCACTTTATATACAAGTATCTATATTCGATGTTTCCCCTAATTGCAAGGTATACCTAATTGCAAGGTATACCTAATTGCAAGGTATACCTAATTGCAAGGTATACCTAATTGCAAGGTATACCTAATTGCAAGGTATACCTAATTGCAAGGTATACATAATTGCAAGGTATACATAATTGCAAGGTATACATAATTGCAAGGTATACATAATTGCAAGGTATACATAATTGCAAGGTATACATAATTGCAAGGTATACATAATTGCAAGGTATACATAATTGCAGGGTATACATAATTGCAAGGTATACATAATTGCAAGGTATACATAATTGCAAGGTATACATAATTGCAAGGTATACATAATTGCAAGGTATACATAATTGCAAGGTATACATAATTGCAAGGTATACATAATTGCAAGGTATACATAATTGCAAGGTATACATAATTAGGCCAGTACTGGATGACTAATATAACTGCCTCGTGGTGGCAATGATGGATACTTTAGCAACATTGATTAAACATGGTTACTTAAGAGCAGGTTTCTAGTTTGTTTCCTACTCCTCCAGCAATCTTAAAATTTCACCTCCTTGACCCCCTTTCAAGATAAATGTGTACATTTTTCGGTAGAAAAATGTCCCGGCCGAAGGCCGATTACTCTTAAATTACAGGCTCGCTATCGCTCGCCAGGATAAAATCGACACCAAAATGGCACGAAAGGTCTTAAAATTGACAGAATGGGGCGGAGATTCTTAAAAATTACCAAACTAATGGGGCAAACGTCTTAAAATCTCAAAAGCAATGGGGTTAAACATGATGGAGAAAGGGGTCAAGAAAAAAGTCCCTCAAGTGGAAATCTCTCCTTAATACGCCCTTAGAAAATATGGCTGGCTCCGACCCCCTCCATTAGAAAGGGGAAGAACAGGAACACATAAAAAGGGTTAATAACAATAGAGTATGTGTGTGTGTGTGTGTGGGGTGAGGGATTAATTACCACTCCCAGTATTATTTTTTATTTTATTTTTTTTGAGACATTTTACTTTTTTTATACTTTTTTTTAAGTATACACAAGCCAGCCGTAAAGTAGACTCTATAATGTTGAGTGAAGAGGAAATGTTCGAAATCACTCGGCATATACAAGAACAAACTGAAGCCGGTATCACACGAGATGTTTTATAGTCAACATTTTCTGGCAACATTTCTGGGATTGCATCGAAAACTACACTGATGATAATTAGATTGTGTGACAGAGTAATGTTAAAAGTTGACCTAGTAAGCTGCCAGACCAGTGTTGAAGATAAATATTGAGCGAACAAGCACTTAAGGGTGAACACCAAAGTTGAGTGGAGAGGGAATGGAGACAACACTCCCATGGTACACAGAAATGCATTTAGCTCAAAACTACCTTGAGTTAAGAAGTTCGTTCCGTTAGCTTGGAGATATTGTGACCTTTCGCCCCACTTATTTGTCAATGTTAAGACCTTTCGTGCCATTTAGGTGTCGACATTTTCCTGGCAAGCGACAGCGAGCCTGTATTCTAGGGAAGAAACGGCCTTTGGCCGGGACATATTTCTACCAAAGAATGTACAAATTGATCTAGAAAGGGGGTCTAGGGGTGTTTTTTTGTTTAAGGTTGATGGAGGTCTAGCGAGGAAACTAAAAGATATATCAGTACATAGATACAGTACCGGTATATAGACCAAGACAATAACCACTACCCCCTTAAGCAGACATTTACTAAGCACATGCATTCTCTGATTCTAGGAGCGTTAATGTACCCTGGCTGGTGGTTAGGGTCAGGTGAGGGTGGAAGCGGTACTCTAGGGTAGCTGTAACAGGTAAAGTGTACTGTAGGGGGTATAGTCTAGGGTTCGAATCCCGGGTGGTTTGAATGAGGTTTTTCTCAAGTGGCATTACTTGATTTAAAGATTAGTCTAATTCTATAGTTTGCGGTTAGGATCAGGTAAGAGGGAATGGGATGTTATCGGATAGTTATATTATTAGGTGAGGTGGAGGACTATCGCTTATGTATATATATATATATATATATATATATACAGTATATATAATTTTTTCATTTTTTTTTTTTTTTTTTTTTATGGTGGGATCAGGTCACTAGGAATATGAAATACTCTACGGTAGGTTAAATATTAGGTGACGCATATGAGTTGCAACCTACTGTACAATACTGTATATAGATCCGGGTCAGCAGTCAATGTATGTGGGACGGAGGGGGATTACTATATAATTTACTCTCATATTTTACTAGGCCTGGGTACCAATGCAAAGGCCGGTCCTCTATGATAGGACCTCAAGTTGACTACATTCATACTTTGTCACCAACCAACTCTACTTCTAAACTCAATTAATGAAATCAACAAATACACGTGTGACACTCCAAGGACTCGAACCTAGGATGCTCACACCGAAATTCCGCGCATTTATGCATTACGCTATCAAGACATAACATACATAAACCATGACAGACCAGCGCTAACGGAGAAAAAGAAAACATCATCACTCCCAGAATACAGGAAAAACAAACATCAATGGGCGACCTCACACGGAGTATACAGCATGTCTGCAATGTGTTGTCCGATTTCTTTAATTAATGGCTAGATGCGGGTATTATCGGATACTCCAAAAATCCTTAGTGACCTTGACCCCATACATTGTTCTTAGTGACCTTGACCCCATACATTGTTTTTAGTGACCTTGACCCCATACATTGTTCTTAGTGACCTTGACCCCATACATTGTTCTTAGTGACCTTGACCCCATACATTGTTCTTAGTGACCTTGACCCCATACATTGTTCTTAGTGACCTTGACCCCATACATTGTTTTTAGTGACCTTGACCCCATACATTGTTCTTAGTGACCTTGACCCCATACATTGTTCTTAGTGACCTTGACCCCATACATTGTTCTTAGTGACCTTGATCCCATACATTGTTCTTAGTGACCTTGACCCCATACATTGTTCTTAGTGACCTTGACCCCATACATTGTTCTTAGTGACCTTGACCCCATACATTGTTCTTAGTGACCTTGACCCCATACATTGTTCTTAGTGACCTTGACCCCATACATTGTTCTTAGTGACCTTGATCCCATACATTGTTCTTAGTGACCTTGACCCCATACATTGTTCTTAGTGACCTTGACCCCATACATTGTTCTTAGTGACCTTGACCCCATACATTGTTCTTAGTGACCTTGATCCCATACATTGTTCTTAGTGACCTTGACCCCATACATTGTTCTTAGTGACCTTGACCCCATACATTGTTCTTAGTGACCTTGACCCCATACATTGTTCTTAGTGACCTTGATCCCATACATTGTTCTTAGTGACCTTGACCCCATACATTGTTCTTAGTGACCTTGACCCCATACATTGTTCTTAGTGACCTTGATCCCATACATTGTTCTTAGGGACCTTGACCCCATACATTGTTCTTAGTAACCTTGACCCCATACATTGTTCTTAGTGACCTTGACCCCATACATTGTTCTTAGTGACCTTGACCCCATACATTGTTCTTAGTGACCTTGATCCCATACATTGTTCTTAGTGACCTTGACCCCATACATTGTTCTTAGTGACCTTGATCCCATACATTGTTCTTAGTGACCTTGACCCCATACATTGTTCTTAGTGACCTTGACCCCATACATTGTTCTTAGTGACCTTGACCCCATACATTGTTCTTAGTGACCTTGACCCCATACATTGTTCTTAGTGACCTTGACCCCATACATTGTTCTTAGTGACCTTGACCCCATACATTGTTCTTAGTGACCTTGACCCCATACATTGTTCTTAGTGACCTTGACCCCATACATTGTTCTTAGTGACCTTGACCCCATACATTGTTCTTAGTGACCTTGACCCATACATTGTTCTTAGTGACCTTGACCCCATACATTGTTCTTAGTGACCTTGACCCCATACATTGTTCTTAGTGACCTTGACCCCATACATTGTTCTTAGTGACCTTGACCCCATACATTGTTCTTAGTGACCTTGATCCCATACATTGTTCTTTCCACTCACTAAAACTATACGCTGGCCATGATGCAGTTGGGATTAGATTGATATCCAAAATTCGATAATGGATATTAATCGTGATCGTGTATTCAACCTTTAAGGGGAGGTATTTAGTTTGTTCCCTAGACCTCCATCAAGCTTAAAATTACACCCCCTTGAGTCCCTTTCAAGATATATTTGTACATTTTTCGGTAGAAAAATTTCCCGGCCGAAGGCCGGTACCTCTTAAATTACAGGCTCGTTATCGCTCGCCAGGATAAAATTGACACCTGAATGGCACGAAAGGTCTTAATATGGGTGAAAGTTCTTAAAATCGCTAAACTAATGGGGCAAACGTTTTATAATATCAAAAGCAATGGGGCTAAACATGAGGGAGAAAGGGGTCAAGAAAAAAATCCCTCAAGTGGAGATCTCCCCTTAAACTGTTGGTTGTCGGTGGTGTAATGGTTTAGATGCGTATCATATTCTGGGTGTGTGTTGTGTTGTCCCGAGTTCCAATCCCGGGAGGACCAAATAAATGATTACTATGTCTACCGGTCTTTCTTGGATGGCGTCATTAAGGGGAAATTTCCACTTGAGGGAGTTTTTTCTTGACTCCTTTCTCCCTCATGTTTAGCCCCATTGCTTTTCTAATTTTAAGACGTTCGCCCCATTATTTTGACGATTTTAAGAACTTTCAACCCATTTCTGTCAATTCTAAGACCTTTCGTGCAATTTAGGTGTCGATTTTATCCTGGCGAGCGATAGCGAGCCTGTAATTTAAGAGGAACCGGGACATTTTTCTACCGAAAAATGTACAAATTTATCTTGAAAGGGGGTCTAGGGGATGTAATTTTAAGTTTGATGGAGGTCTAAGCAACACACTAGAAACCTCCCCTTAATACTTTTGAATGAGGTCAACAGAAACCTGTGCCACATTTGAAGCCACCTCTCACATGACTCGAACACAAGATCCGCCTGTGGGGGGTCGCCCATTACAACAGTTGCACGAATAGTTAGATAGGACTTCAGAGGCTATCAACCCTATTGGATTATTAAGCCAGCACCCTGTAAGTCAAGAATAACGTCAGGACTGGAGCCCCTTTTCGAGAACTCCAGTCCCTTGAGCGAATACTACATTACTCACAGCCTATACGAACACATTGCAAGACTATTATTATTATTATTATTATTATTATTATTATTATTATTATTATTATTGGCGCCAAAATAGAGTTGGGGAAATAAAGAGAGTTCGGCGTTAATCTCAGACTTCACAAACCTAAAACAATACCTTTAAGTTAAGAAGGAATAGGAGAACTCGGCCTTACTCACAATTATACAAGAACCAAGTGAATGTCCGATATTTAAGCCGGCTTCTAAGACCGGCGACAATGTTGAACGGAAGTTGCAGTAGAGAGATCGGCGACAATGTTGAACGGAGGTTGAAGTGGAGAGATCGGCGTGACTCCCACTACGGCTGACGGGGAACTGACAGAACCGTATGGAGGGGGACGCAAAACTCCTGCAACACAGTGACGTGAACCGTGCAAGGGGTGGGATTTTATGCAATACGGATATGACTAGTTGAACAGCCAAAATAGGGATCTCAGAAAAATAACATCTGTGAAATCTAGAGAGAGAGAGATGTTAACTCGCAACAATTTCGTGGCGGGAAACAAAGTGATATATATATATATATATATATATAATATATATATATATATATATATATATATATATATATATATATATATTCGTGGCGGGAAACAAAGTGATATATATGAAACAAAGTGATATATATATATATATATATATATATATATATATATATATATATATATATATATATATATATATTCACCTCGTAAATTTGCAATTGCTCCATTAAAGCTAGAAACTCTACTTAAAGCTGAAAATGTTTATTTGGAAAAAGTATCATCAGCTAGTCAACCCAAAGTAGAGGTCTTAAGCCTCAAAGTGACCAAGTGCAAATTATCCAGGTGTAGGCTACAAAAAAAAAAAAAAAAACAAAAAAAAAAAAAAAAAAAAAAAACAAGCCATGAGCAACTAGAAACGCAAGGGAAAGTTATGGACGGTAGAGATTACACAGTTAAAGAGGAAGACTATAGGAGAACTATTGATTTTGACTGTACTTCCATATAGCGACACCACGTAGCCCGATGTCTGATTGACCCTGGACATGATACATCCATACAATAATGCTGTGATGATTTGTATACATATTAATCTATGTCTATGTATAAACTGTAGATATGTATTAAGTTGGAGTACATAAGACTAGGTTAGTTGAGGTTAGATAATAAGGTTAGATTAGGTTAGGTTATGTTGGGGTAGGTTAGCTAGGTTTGGCTAGGCTAGGTTAGTTTAGGTTAGATAATAAGGTTAGGTTAGGTTAGATAGGTTACGTTATGCTAGACTAGGCTATGTTAAATTAGATTAGGTTAGACTAGGCTAGGTTAAGATATGCTAAGCTATGTTGACCAATCCAGGTATAGTGATCTGCACTATTGGCCAGACCTCGGTTACATAAACATACTGGTGATCCGTGCATGGGTTTCACTAGAGTGTTGTGTAATGGTGGCAGATCACAGGCAGAGGGGGGGGGGGGGGGGTGCAATACATCTTATTCATTCGGCACGGGTGACGCTCGTGAGGAGGAAGATTTATATAATAAAAAGTACTAGAAAATAGCTAGAAATGTATAGGGTACACCATTATAATGTATAGGGTACACCATTATAATGTATAGGGTACACCATTATAATGTATAGGGTACACCATTATAATGTATAGGGTACACCATTATAATATATAGGGTACACAATTATAATGTAACTGTAGACTTTCCCTTGTAGTATGTAAATAACACCCCGTTCTTAAGGGGAGGTATTTAGTTTGTTCCCTAGACCTCCATCAAGCTTAAAATTACACCCCCTTGAGTCCCTTTCAAGATAAATTTGTACATTTTTCGGTAGAAAAATGTCCCGGCCGAAGGCCGATCCTTCTTAAATTACAGGCTCGCTATCGCTCGCCAGGATAAAATCGACACCTGAATTGCACGAAAGGTTTTAATATGGGTGAAAGTTCTTAAAATCGCTAAACTAATGGGGCAAACGTTTTATAATATCAAAAGCAATGGGGCCTAAACATGAGGGAGAAAGGGGTCAAGAAAAAAATCCCTCAAGTGGAGATCTCCCCTTAACATTAATCATCAATTACAAACCCCAGTGTACTTGAATAAACTAATGAAATCATATGGTCCTCCCGGGATTCGAGCTTGGGACACCACACCCAGAACATAAGCACCTAAACCATTACACCACCAACACAGTTATATATACCTTTATTAGAGAACCTATCAACTCCGGTGTTCCTCAGGGATCAGTCTTGTCTCCAGTTCTCTTAGTATTCATTAATGATCTCTTCAACTGTACCTCTAGTCCTATCCACTCATATGCTGATGACACTACCTCGCACTATTCAACTAGTTTTCACAACAACCCATCAAGCAATCACTCCAAAACTGACATGACAGGGCTATGGTATGGCTATCTTCTGATCTATCAATTATTTCTGATTGGGGCAGTGAAAATCTTGTTACTTTCAATGCCAGCATGACCCAATTTCTCTTTCTATCTACCCATCGCAATCTTCCACAAGACTATCAATTACTCTTCAATAATACACAAATCAACCTTTCATCTTCTCTTAATATTCTTGGTGTATCGTTTTCATCCGACCTTTCTTGGAAATATCATATTACCACTCTTGCTAAAACAGTTTCCCAGAAGTTAGGTGTGCTCAACCATCTCTGTGGGTTCTTCACCCCCGCACAGCTTCTTGCTCTGTATAGGGCCACAGTGCGCCCATGTATCGAGTATTGTTCGCATGTGTGGGGAGGTTCCACCCATACCGCACTTCTCGAAAGACTAGAGTCAAAAGCATTTCGCCTCATCAACTCACTTCCTAATACGAGTTCCCTACAATCTCTTTCTACATGCCGCCGCAATGTTGCATTTATTGCTCTCTTCTTCGCAATTACAGCAATCAGCGTTCTTTACAACTCTATCAGTGCATACCCCGTCCCTGGTGGCGAGTGCGAGGCACTTGCCTTTCAACACAGTCCCACTCCTATACTATGCTGTCCAGCTCTCCAACCTAAGAATTAGCAAGTTTTCTCAGTCTTTCTTCTACTTAACAAGGGAACTCCCTCAATCAATGTTGCCTTCGTCCTATGACTTAAACTGCTTTAAACTTCGTGTGTCCAGGTCTTTTGACCCCAACGTCCCTTGAATTTGGCTCTCTGTCACTCTTTTGGCTTCGAGAGACGCTCGTTGCAGGCAGCCTGTCTTTTGTCTCCTTCATACACATTGGAAAAAAAAAAAAAAAAAAATGTGTAGGCCCTATTGCCTGGCTCGTTTGGTGTCTACAATCTCCCCATTTGATTCTCAATTAAGGGGAGGTTTTTAGTTTGGTCTCTAGATATCCATCAAGCTTAAGATTACACCCCCTTGAGCCCCTTTCAAGATAAATTTGTACATTTTTCGGTAGAAAAATTTCCCGGCTGAAAGCCGGTTCCTCTTAAATTACAGGCTCGCTATCGCTCGCCAGGATAAAATCGACACCTAAATTGCACGAAAGGTCTTAAAATTGACGGAAATGGGGCGAAAATTCTTAAAATCGCCAAACTAATAGGGCGACTGTCTTAAAATCTCAAAAACAATGGGGCTAAACATGAGGGAGAAAGGGGTCCAGAAAAAAATCCTTCAAGTCGATATCTCCCCTTAACCCTCCGACGCCCACAGCCCATTACCACACAGAATAAAGTCCAGTAATGATAGCTGCTGAGTATAAGAAGACAGATGGAGCGTACATAAAGTCCAGTAATGATAGCTGCTGAGTATAAGAAGACAGATGGAGCGTACATAAAGTCCAGTAATGATAGCTGCTGAGTATAAGAAGACAGATGGAGCGTACATAAAGTCCAGTAATGATAGCTGCTGAGTATAAGAAGACAGATGGAGCGTACATAAAGTCCAGTAATGATAGCTGCTGAGTATAAGAAGACAGATGGAGCGTACATAAAGTCCAGTAATGATAGCTGCTGAGTATAAGAAGACAGATGGAGCGTACATTGAAATGCTTAAGGGGGCCCACTTCGTTTTTTTTCTCTTTCTCACTCTCTCTCTCTGAGTTGTATCCATTCGGCCCCATTCAGCCTACTGTTTTAAGATTTTTACCCCCATCCAGGTGTCAACATTTTCCTGGCGAGCGGTAGCGAGCCAGCATATATATATATATATATATATATATATATATATATATATATATATATACAGTATATATATATATTTTTTTGTTTTACAAGCTAAATTTGTACATTTTTCGATAGAAAAATGTCTCTGGCGAAGCCGGATTTTTTTTATATTATACCCTATTCATGCCAATTATTTTGTAGGCCTACAGTGTATGCTGTAGGTGAAAGTAGGTGAACGGAAAGAACAAAAGAGAGTGAGAAAGGAGCGTAGAGATAAGGAGCGTTAAGGGGGTATTGCTTGGTTTAATTGGTCTGTATATTTATTTATTAATTTAGTTTTGAGTTTCTTCGCTAGACCTCCATCAAGCTTAGAAAAACACCCCCTAGACCCCCCTTTCAAGATAAATGTGTACATTTTTCGGTAGAAAAATGTCCCGGTGTAAGGTGCTAGACTGACGCCGTGCCAGAGTGACATGGTAAAGCAGCCCATATATGCCTTATAAATAACCAAAACAGTTAAATTATGCCTTATAAATAACCAAACAGTTAAATTATGCCTTATAAATAACCAAAACAGCTAAATTATGCCTTATAAATAACCAAAACAGTTAAATTATGCCTTATAAATAACCAAACAGTTAAATTATGCCTTATAAATAACCAAAACAGTTAAATTATGCCTTATAGATAACTAAAACAGTTAAATTATGCCTTATAAATAACCAAAACAGTTAAATTATGCCTTATAAATAACCAAAACAGTTAAATTATGCCTTATAAATAACCAAAACAGTTAAATTATGCCTTATAAATAACCAAAACAGTTAAATCACGACTGTATTTCGGTTAGGTTAGGTTAGGTTAGGTTAGGTTAGGTTAGGTTAGTAAATACAATAGCATTACGTCAAAATCAACCGAAATAGAATCGTGGTTAGCGCTCCGGGATCCCTTGCCTTCTACAAGTCGATCCCATACTTTATCCCACCAAATTATTGTTATTTATAGTTATTTTCTGCATTAGTATTATTGTAAGTAGTGGTAGGTTATGCTCTTTAACGATATATCGAAATACAGTCGTGATTAAACTGATTTTGGTTATATATAAGGCATATGAGCTGTTTTAACATGTCACTCTGGCACGGTGTCACTCTAGCACCTCACACCGGCCAAAGGCCGCTTCCTTCTAAAATTAGAAGCTCGCTATCGCTCGCCACGAAAAAATCGACATCTAAAGGGTACGAAAGGTTTTAATATTGGTAACAAAAATGAGGCGAAAGGTCTCAAAATCGCCAAACTAACAGAACTAACGTCTTAAAACCCCAAGTCTTAAAACTTCAAAACTAATATGCTAAACACGAAGGAGAAGGGGGTCTAGAAAAAGCGAGTAGTACCCCTTTAAAGTAATTGTTATGCTAGACATAAACAATTTAGGTGGACTCGCTAAACAGTGAGAAACAAGATATTTAAGGGGAGGTCTTTAGTGTGTTGCTTAGACCTCCATCAAGCTTAAAATTACACCCCCTAGACCCCCTTTCAAGATAAATATGTACATTTTTAGGTAGAAAAATGTCCTGGCCGAAGGCCGATTCCTCTTAAGGCTCGCTATCGCTCGCCAGGAAAAAATCAACACCTAAATGGCACGAAAGGTCTTAACATTGACAGAAATGGAGCGAAAGTTATTAAAATCGCCAAACTAATGTGGCAAACGTCTTATAATCTCCAAAACAATGGGCCTAAACATGAGGGAGAAAGGGGTCCAGAAAAAAATCCCTCAAGTGGAAATCTCCCCTTCACACACAAACACAATGATACAACAAACAATTTACGCAATCCTAGACTGTACACTCGGATACCATAGTCTCTATCTAGCCCACTCATAAGAATTGACCTCTTGCGAGTTTCAGGCTATAAGGAAGTTTTTGCATTGATATTTAGCAGAATTACCAGCTAAAATGCGGTTGTAGTGCATTTATAAATACATACAACTAAATTCAACATGTCGTTTTATTCATTAGACATCTACTTTATTATTGTATTTCTGTTTAATACCGATGTTTACGGCACCAACTTCCTTATAGCCTGAAACTCGCAAGTGGTCAAATTCTGTATGCAATTATAACTCTGGATTTAGTTTTTGAATATACTAGTTTTTCAATAGATATTATAGTTTTATAGTTGATGTATAGAAACTTAGTGTCATATATTCGTTTCCATAGATAGACTTCCATAAATAGAAATAGGCGAAGTTCCCGAATATTTATGGGTGGGCTAGAGACTATGGTATCAGAGTGTACAATGGCTTATTTATACACAAGGGATAAACAGAACTTAAGTATAAATGGAATGGATACAACAATATCGATCGTAAGAGTTAATTACAGAGTAGGCCTATTTATGGAACGATCTGTTAGCCTTCTATGTTTATGCAGATGCTTTATGCATTATTTACTAAAACACACACACACACACACACATATATATATATATATATATATATATATATATATTATTTATATATATACAGTATATATATATATATATATATATATATATATATATATATATATATATATATATATATATATATATATATATATATATATATATATATATATATATATATATATATATATATATATATATATATATATAAAGTATGCTGGATAGGCCTATATGGAGAGAACAATTCATCTATCTATCTATCTATATGCTCAGGCCCAATCCCCATTTTTCCTATTTTTATTTTTATTTTCTATTTCATTCTATTTTATGATTTTTTTCCTTTTTTCTTGGGGGTGGCCGACTCAAGACAGCGCAAGAACAGGGAAAACACAAACCCGACATAAAACAACGAACACACAGATAAAAACACAAATTCACACACATCTAGGTCACCGGGTCACCCAGAAGACCCAGAGACCCAGAGACCAGGGTCACCAAGGTCGCTCCTCCCCGGCCCCAGATTTTATTCATGAAAATGGTTTTACTCGTTCACAGGAATATTCTTAAGGTGAATTCCAGGGATGAAACCTATTCAAACTACAATGTCCATTGGAATCTGTTTGGTTTTAGGGGTATGATACTGAAGAACTTTCATCAATGTGTCCTAACAACATAGAAATATAGCTTATCTAAGTTATGTTATGTGGCGAGCACTGGCGTGTTTTAAAGTTTACCATGGCGTCATTATTGTCAATGGCGGGAACACTAGACACGGGAAATGAGTGAATCTGTTTTATTTTATGTGAGCAACTCTTATAAATTGTATGCATGATTACAGCTCAACATTTGGCTTAATCACTATCTGGTCAAGGGACTGCGATATATAAAATTAACAGAAAACGATACTTTCATTAAGAAATAGGCCTTGAAAGCGACCTCCCTCGATTCGTGACCATGATAAAACACTGCCTGCATGTTTATTGTTGGCGAGATTGGATTATTTCTTGATGTGCACCACATCTTCAGGACCTTGTTCGATGTTTTGCAGAGCTTGAGTATTGAATGTAAAGGTACTAAATAAGAATAACAGACCTGTCCACGAGCGTGTGTGATTGGGACAAGTATCCAATGTTTACATACAATGTCTTCACATGAATCAGCTGGAAGTCTGTCAACTGACGGTCCAGGTGCCAACGGCGCTATAAACTAGTATTTTTGTCTGGAGTTTAATGGAATTATATCGATATTGCCCATATACATATTACAGTATATTCATGCCAAGTTATGACCCTGTAGTAAACTTAGTTTTTTCTTTCATCCCTGTAATTCACCTTTAAGTTATAAGGTGATAGGAAATTGAGCTAAAATGACTTAGTCTGCCTTTGAACTTAACTCGGTGAGAATGAGGAGAATAGTGGGGCAAAGGGAACAGAAGGAAGAGGAACAGTAAGAATAGCAGGAACGCATACAAAAGATACACGAGCATAATAAGAGTAAATAGAAGAGGAGCAATGCTAAGAGGAAAAGGAGCAGAAGGAAGAGTAAATTACGTAAGGTGAGAGGAAAATTTATCAGAAGGAAAGCAAGAATAAAGGTAATGAGAAGGAATAGTGTAGGCCTAGAGGAAACAGAAGAAGGATGAGCAGAAGGAATAGAGAAAATGATAACAAGGAACAAACGCAATGCAAGAGTTAATGTGAACATAAGAAGCAAATGGGGGATACAGAAGGAATGCAAGCAGAAAAGGAAAGGAGTGAGAAGGAGGTGGAGGAGGACAGGACTCTACTGCGGCTGTGCAGTAGCGGTAGAGAGAGAGAGAGCAGCACCAGGCACCAAGGCCAGCTGAGCGGCGACCAGTATCCCTGTGACCTTCGTGAGTGAACTAGTGCAACCTCGTCGTTATACCAAAGCTGTTTCGTCCCCCAGCTCTGTGATGTGAAATGAGGGGCAGCTGCAGCGTCGATCCCTCCACCGCGCTGCTGCTCGGCCTGTCCTTCCTCCAGCTGCTCCCTGGCATAGGTCAGTGCAGCAGTTGGGTTATAGTGATACAGCTAGCGGTAAAAAAAGCCCATCTTCCCTATCACCCCTTGCAAGATGGGCCGCGGGGACGACTCGATACGGTGTTTCTCGATGATGAAGTACGGGCTGGCGATGTGGTGTGATGTGACAGTTTGGGATGTTATAGTTAGGATGTATGTGTGTTTGGATAATGAGGGTCGGAGCAGGGAGGATAAATAAAGGGGAGAGTGTAGTAGAGAGAGAGGGAATATAGCGGAGGCGGAGACTTGCGCGCGTCGCCTCTCTATCCAGCTTCCCGGCCGACAGATCCTTCCAGCCCTTGTTCTTGCACTTAAAACGCACTTGCAAACCGGGCCAAAACACTCTGTCTCTCCCACGTCCCACCCACAACTTCCATAAACTAAGCTCACATTTCTGGCTGCTATCACTCAAACGAACACGCATGCACACAATTGAAGATATCTGAATAGAGGTGCTACTTGCAGTACGTAATAATGTGGTACTGTAGCCTACGTATCAAGAACAGCAACATCAACACATGGAAATTAGTTTAAACTAAACCACTGATGAATTAATATAAGTAAATTGATACCTGAAGAATAGACCTCAATGAAATTATGCTCAATAATGTAAACAAAAGAATACCCACGAATGACACAGAGAGTGTGAGGAGGGTTCTTGTTGTGTGGGCCCAATTTGCATGGTGCGAATTAAGCTAGGACTAACTAATTAAATTATGACTAGCCTATGTTGGCCGCTCATGCACTCAGAATATCACACACACACACACACACACACACACACACACACACACACACACACACACACACACACACACACACACACACACACACACACACACACACACACACACACACACACACACACACACACACAGAGTTTACCGGCGACTTCTTTTTAATTCTATTCTAGCAATATTTAGAGGATTTTTTTGTAGCTTAAGGATCTGTGGTACCGTAGTAAAAAGAGTTAGGAGTTACTTTTCATTGCTGGTGGCTCTTTTTAAACTGCACAAAAATCGACTAATAGTAGCCAGAATAAAGTTAAAAATACGTAGCCGGTACAGAAGGGGTTAAACACAACATAATCTTGTGCATAGGGCCTATAGGCCTAGGCAGCTAGGCCTAGCGTATTTTAGAGCACTAGCCTACTACTGAAGGAATGTAGAGACTACCATTACCGGTATACCCCATTCAAAATAAATAGTTTAGGTATCCAGTAAATCCTCTCCCCAATTATTATGTGATTCTTAAATTCTTAATTAACATGAATTGTTAACAATGATGTTTAGAATGGCCCTTGACGTTGGATAATGAAGAATATGACATACACATAGGCTACACAACAATGGAAGTATGATGAATGTATAATAGCCTAACCCACTAATTATATTTGTTTTCTTCCGTGCAGTAGTAGCCTATAGGAGTAGTGATAATAGGACATAGGTCAGGTCAGGTGAAGGTATTGAGTGATTATAGTGATAAGCCTTTACACCGGCACCTCATAGCTACTTTCTACTTTTCTTTTTTTCTGAAGAGTGTAGAGAGGGGCGGAGGACTATTGGAGAGAGAGAGGAAGCTGTTGGAGTGGCTTTGTTATGTGTGTTATTAGTTTGTATACAATGGCATAGACCTATGTATGGGGTTCAAGTCCCCCCCCCCCCATTAGGGTCATCCAATTACAGTACCTCCAAAATTATATATATACAGTATATATATATATATATATATATATATATATATATATATATATATATATATATATATATATATATATATATATATATATATATATATATATATATATATATATATATATATATATATATAATTCCCCACAGCTAGGGGTGGCCGACTCGAGAAGAGCCCAAACAGGGTCAACACAAAAACAAAACTAAAAAACTCGCCCAAGAGAAGACAGACATAACAAACATACGGTACATATACATTACATACATGCGCACACATAATTTACATACGGTACATACACATTTACATGCATACAAACACACCATGCATATACACACATGACATGCGTACACACCCTTCACACCACATACATACACACACATCACATGCATACTCACATCACATACATACATATCACATGCTACATACACATCACTTAAATACGCATATATCACATGCATACACACACCTCCCATAAATACACATCACATGCATACATACACCTCACATAAATACACATCACATGCATACATACACCTCACATAAATACACATCACATGCATACATACACCTCACATAAATACACATCACATGCATACATACACCTCACATAAATACACATATCACTTTTATACGCATACATGACATGCATACACACATTACACGCATACGTACATTACTTGCATACATAGATCACATGTATACACAATATTACATACACACACATCTCATAAATACAAAGTATTACATACACACACACACACATCACATGCATACCGTACAAGGTATTACATACACACATGAATACATACAAAGTATTACATACACACACATCTGATGCATACACACATCACAAGCACGTAGTGTACCTTGAATTTGACTGTCACTTTAAATTTGAAGGGACACTTGATAAGCAAATTTACATGTCTCCTCCTTACACAGAACAAATACACACATTTCACATATACAGTACATACACGCTTCATGTGCTGATAGACAAATACATAGACACACACGCACATACACACACTTGTATCCTCCACACACACACACACACACACACACACACACACACACACACACACACACACACACACACACACACACACACACACACACACACACACACACACACACACACAATATGTATGTGCTGATACATATACCGGTACACATTTATAGACACCCACACCCACATACTGTAGACACACATGCACATACACACACTTGTACACTCCATGCACACTACACACACACATAGACACACACACACACACATACATGTGTAAATACACAGCTGTCTCACTTAAGGGTAATTGTCACGTACAGTTGGTTACAGGATGTATTAACTAACAACACTGTACCCTTGACACACAGACACACATATACACACCACACATACACACACCACATACACACACACACACACACACACACACACACACACACACCACACCACACAAACACACACCACACACACACACACACACACACACACACACACACACACACAGACAGACAGACAGACAGACACACACACACACACACACACACACACACACACACACACACACACACACACACACACACACATATATAAACATACGCACATACACAACACACACACACACACATTGGGATTTATTTTAATTTTTTATGAGGAATGATCCATACCGGTACCGTACCTGTTGATGTCTTAATCTATGCAGGTATCATTTTACATTGTACCTTATTGACTACCGGTACCATAATAACCCTTACTGTACCGGCGACTTCTTTTTAGTGTTGATTTCTGATACATTGAGACGATTTTATTGAGTTTAGGAAGGATGTATGGTAGCTGAAAGGATGAAGTGAGATAGTCTGTAGGCCTACCCTTTTTTTTATTGGTATACGTCCTCTCTAAGCTGAATAAAATCGTCTAATAGTTGCCAGAATACAGTATAATGACAAAAAAAGGATGTCACCGGTACTGAAGGGGTTGCATACCAAGAATGGGAGGGCCACCAATCTATATCTATAGGCCTACTCGTCAAAAATAAATAATGGGTACGAAAGGGTTAATTAAAGTGTCCATGATAATTTAAGGGGGGTAGTACTCGCTTAATATGAACCCCCTTCTCCCTCATGTTTTAGCTTATTAGTTTTTGAGGTTTTAACCCTTGTCTAGCGGGGTGTTTTGGGCTATTTTGGGCATTCAGGCCCTCCTGAATGATCAATCAAGTATCTGCATGAAAAGAAATGTATTCAGCAAAAAACTAGGCGCTAAAAGCTTCAAAATGAGACCAGAACGAGCTACGTAGCACTCGTGATTCTCATGCAGTGGTGCCACCAACATGGGAGTTTAGCGTATAGCGGTATATTTTTCCCAGCTATGCTCACTACTGGCTACACTGCCGGCCTCTCGAGAACACAGGGAGCGTGAGTCAGTGGGTGGCGGTAAGCCCTGGGTGTCGGACGTGTGGCCTGCTGCGCTCCCGGCCATTTGCACTCTATTTTAACCCTTTAAAAGCCTTAATAATGCTCCTAACTTGCTGCAAATTGGTGCACGACTTAAGTCGAGCGCCGCTCTTTAAGGGTTAAGACGTTAATTTGGTGATTTTGCGACCTATCGCCTTATTTTTTTGTCAATATTAAGACCTTTCGTGCCCTTTAGGTATCAATTTTTTTCTTGGC
The DNA here is from genome assembly GCA_032716605.1 of Paralithodes platypus. Classification (NCBI taxonomy): domain Eukaryota; kingdom Metazoa; phylum Arthropoda; class Malacostraca; order Decapoda; family Lithodidae; genus Paralithodes; species Paralithodes platypus. Next base: position 40,821,687 of record CM064501.1, read on the forward strand.
GAGCGATAGCGAAAAATATACAAATTGATCTTGAAAGGGGGTCTAGGAGGTGTTTATTAGAGCTTGATGGAGGTCTAGCGAGGAAACTAAAACAAAAACAAATGAATAAATGAATTTATAGACCAAAAAAACAGCCACTGTCCCCCTTAAAAGGATCTGTATTCTGTGGTAGTAATAATGGTATAGTGAGATAGTTTGAAGCCTGTTAATTGCTGAAGGCCCTTTCAAAACTGAATCAAATCGTCTAATAGTAGCCAGAATACAGTTTAAAGGACGTCGCCGGTACAGAAAAGGTGTTTTTACCGGTATGGTACAGTCGCGCTAATAAGTAATGTCCCGTCACCAATGATGTTTTGATCAATAATTGGTATCAGCAATATTTACACATGATTTCTTTTTTTGATTGAGATATACAGCCATGTTCCTACACTTACCCACCCTATTCAACATCTGGCAAACATTGATACAACACAGAGCAAGCCAAACGTAATGACAGCTGGAACATGACTTCTTAGCGCGACCGTACATAGTGAACATACAGTACCGGTATTATATGTAAAAATAACTCTACGGTACACACACGTATACTTTGATCCATGTTGATACAGTTGCTTGTTAGTACGGTGGCGCTAATAAGTCATGTCTCAGCTGTCATTACGTTTGGCTCGCTCTGTTCTGTATGTATTAATGTCTGTCAGATGTTGAATATGGTGGGTAAGTGTAGGAACATGTTGGTATATCTCACTCCACCTGTCATTACGTTTGACTCGCTCTGTGCTGTATTAATGTCTGTCAGATGTTGAATATGGTGGGTAAGTGTAGGAACATGTTGGTATATCTCACTCCACCTGTCATTACGTTTGACTCGCTCTGTGCTGTATTAATGTTTGTCAGATGTTGAATATGGTGGGTAAGTGTAGGAACATGTTGGTATATCTCACTCCACCTGTCATTACGTTTGACTCGCTCTGTGCTGTATTAATGTCTGTCAGATGTTAGAATAGGGTGGGTAAGTGTATAGGAACATGTTGGTATATCTCACTCGTGTGTAAATATTGCTGATACCAATTATTGATCAAAATATAATTGGTGCGGAGACATCACTTATTAGGCCGACTGTACAATTGATGTTTATTTTACTAGGCACCAGACTCCTCCCATAATATCATGTCCACATTTTGTCTGTGAAATTTTGTTTTATACGCTTAAGGGGAGGTGGACCGTTTTTCTGGTCCCCTTTCTTCCTCCTTATACTTATCCCCATTAGTTTTGAGATTTTAAGACGTTTGCCCCATTAGTTTGCCGATTTTACGACCTTTTGCGCAAATTCTTTGTCAATATTAAGCCTTTCACGCACAGGACGCCATTTGAGCCTATTCTGGGATACTTTAAAGCCTTTGTGACCATCAGGGGCGTTTAGAAACCTTTAGTTTATTTACTTCAACCAAACCAAAACACCAATTAAACACGAACAAAGACCACGCCAAGAACAATAACAACAGTAGCCAAAACACCAGCTAAACACGAACAAAGACCACGCCAAGAACAACAACAACAGTAGCCAAAACACCAGCTAAACACGAACCAAGACCCCGCCAACAACAACAACAACAACAGTAACCAAAACACCAGCTAAACACGAACAAAGACCCCGCCAACAACAACAACAACAACAACAGTAACCAAAACACCAGCTAAACACGAACAAAGACCCCGCCAACAACAATAGTAAACAAAACACCAGCTAAACACGAACCAAGACCCCGCCAACAACAACACCAGCAACCAAAACACCAGCAACCAAAACACCAGCTAAACACGAACAATAACACCAACACTACTACTAACAACAACAACCACAACAACAACAACAACAACAATAGCAGTAATCAAAACACCAGCTAACCACAAACAAAGACCCCGCCAACAATAACAACAACAACAACAAGAGGTGGTGGGCCGGAGTGGACATTGATTTTTGTGCACACACTGTACAGTAGGCTAGGTAGTACCGCACCTGTACTTGTTTGTTTGGGGTTCTGTTTTACCGTACTATGTTCCGTGAGAGGTATTTTTTAACCTTCCCTATTTCGATCCATTAGTTTACAGATTTGAAGACGTTTCATTCCATTAGTTTGACTATATCAAGTCGCTTCATCTCATTCAGGTGTTGATTTGTTTTTCTGGGCGAGCGATAGCAACCCTAAGAAATCGGCCTTTGGCTGGGATATTTTTCTATCGAAAAATTTACAAATTTAGCTTGAACGGGGTCTGGGTGGGCCTGTTTTTGTGTGAAGGAAGTCTGGAAAGGCGTTTTTGTCAGCCAAAGGGACACACTAATATACCGTACCGGTACGGTACTTTGCTCGATAATGGTAAAAGCAACGAAAATTCTCAGTAATAATGAAACTAAATATCCTAAAATATAACCAAGGCGTCGGACCAGATAGTGTAAAAGAAAACCGGCTTCTTAGATGCTTTTCCCTTTACAACCGAGATGGGACGGTTCGTAGTAGCCTCAGATGAGATACTATTCGTCTGTATTATTTTAAGGGGGTAGGGTTTATTTTAAGGGGGTAGGGTTTATTTTAAGGGGGTAGGGTTTATTTTGTGGTCTATTTATTTATATATGTTTTAGTTTCCTTGTTAGGCCTCCATCTTGCTTTAACCCCCCCCCCCCCGAACCTCCCTTCAAAAAAAATCATTTTTCGATAGAAAAATGTTTTTGCCGAAGGCAGATTCTTTCTATAATTACAGGCGAGCGATAGGAAAAAGTCGACACCTACAGTTAATGGCACGAATAGTCTTAATATTGACAAAGAAATTATGCGAAAAGTTATAACATCTACAAACTAATGGGCCTAACGTCTTGAAATCTGAAAACTAATGGGGATAAACATGAGGGAGAAGGGGGTAATTGACTTGGCCTATTTGACAGTATATTCTGGCAATCATTAGACGATTTTATACAGCTTAGGAAGGATCTGTGGGTATGCAAAGGGTAAGAGACTATCCCTCTGCCTTCCTACTCTGAATACAAATCGTCTAATAATAGCCAAAAAACAAAAGAAACGCGTATTGGATCTTGAAAGGGTTAATCTATACGGTAATTAATTAGTAGTTATATATGCCTTACCTGGCCTTATAGATAATGTGTGTGTGTGTGTGTGTGTGTGTGTGTGTGTGTGTGTGTGTGTGTGTGTGTGTGTGTGTGTGTGTGTGCAAGAATGTGCGTGCGTGTAAGAATGTGCGTGCGTGTATGACCGTGTTTATATATGAGCGCATTTAAGAGGGGATGGGCGTATATATTTGGTTATTTAGGCTACTTATCTTTGTATTTATATTCTTGTTAGTTTCTTCCCTAGATCTCCATCAAGATTAAACATAAAGACACCCCAAGATCCCCCTTCAAGTTAAATTTGTATATTTTTCGAGATATTTGTTTTTTTCTCCGGCGGTTACTACTATATTACAGGCTCGTTATCGCTCCCCAGGAAGAAAATTGACCCCTAAATTGTACGAAAGGTCTTAATATAGAACAAAGGGGGGTTCAAGGACTTAAAATCGCCAAACTAATGGAGCACACGTCTATAATTCGGAAAACCAATGGGGCCAAGCATGAGGAAGAAGGGGGACCAGAAAGACCAACCCTCTCCTCCCCCCTTTAAAGTAACGTTGGCTATGTGAAGGTCAGACTTGGGGGGGGGGGGGGGAGGAGGAGAGAGAGAGAGAGAGAGAGAGAGAGAGAGAGAGTGAGTGTGTGTGTGTGTGAGAGAGAGAGTGTGAGTGTGTGAATGATAGAGAGAGAGTGTGAGTGAGAGAGAGAGAGAGAGAAACATAGAAAAAAAGAGTGAGTGAGTGAGTGAGTGAGTAGGGGAAGGGTTTATGTCACACGCGCATAATTTCAGGCGATCATTTTTGGCAATAATTGTGACTTGGCAACTTCCATTCAACCCCTTCTGTACCGGCGACGTCTTTTTAACTTTAAATGACAGGGCAGGTTGGACTTGTATGGGGTAAGGTAAATTACATAATGATAGCTTCTTTAAGAGTTCCTGACCTAGCCTAACCTAACATAACCTGGTATAATCAGCCAACTCTCAACTATAATCACTGGTATATGTTATGGACAGAAAGAAAAGAAAGCGATAGATAAATAGATAGATAGGTAGATAGCTAGGTAGGTAGGTAGATATTATAGGTAGGTATGTAGAAAGATAATGTGTATAAAACCATCTATTTATCAGTATGTTTCTGTATCAATCAATCAATCTATCTCTATTTATCTATCTAGTCATCTTAAAGTCCCGGGATTATATAGCGATGTGTCAATGGGAAAATATTATTGGGATTGTATTTGCGTTGTACTCTCTTTCACCATCGTTCGTGTACCGTATCCATTTTTATATAAACCAATGTCTATGGTCTCCTTCATATACACACACAACACATATCTCCAATGTTGTATATATGTAATCCACCTTTCTCCCTGTATCATCCACACATCCATCTTTATATATATCTATCCACACATCTATCAAATTTTGTATATTTGTAATCCACCTCTCTCCCTGTATCGTCCACATGTCTGTCTCTATGTAAATCAATCCACACATCCATGCAAGCTTGTATATATGTAATCGACCTCTCTCCCTGATCATCCACATGTCTGTTTCTATGTAAATCAATCCACACATCCATCCAAACTTGTATATATGTAATCCACCTCTCTCCTGATCATCCACATGTCTGTTTCTATGTAAATCAATCCACACATCTATCCTAACTTGTATATATGTAATCCACCTCTCTCCCTGATCGTCCACATGTCTGTTTCTATATATATCAATCCACACATCTATCCAATCTTGTATATATGTAATCCACCTCTATCCCTGTATCGTCCACGTATCCGTCTATATATATAAACCAATCCACACACCTATCCATTCTTGTATAGCCTACTGCTACTGTATAATGTAATCCACCTCTCTCCCTGTATCATCCACATATCCGTCTCTACAGTACATCAGTTCCAACCCCCCCCCCCCCCTCCCCTCCCCTCTCCAAGGTTATTGATTCTCTTGTACTCCGTAGCCTTGACCTTTGATTTGGTTCGTGTGGGATTCAGGTGGCTCAGTACTCAATTGCTTTAGCTTTCAGTATTTGAGGACGTATTTCTGCACTTGACTCTGGTTAAAGTTAGACGATTTTATGTAATTTAGGAAGGATCTCGAGGAATGAGCCTAAATGGGTAAAAACTATCTTTAGTAAATCTCAGTATATTATACAGTATATTATATATTTTATTAATTATGTATACAGTATATTATGTACTGTATGTATTATAGACTACATATTGTACTGTATGTATTATAGACTACATATTGTATTATTGCACAGTATTGTAATGATTTGTCTCTTGTGTTTACAGTGTGTCAGGAGGGAGAGGCAGCCAATGGAGAGCTGGTGGTGGGGGCGGGGGCGGGGGGGGGGGGGGACCGGGGGGCGACATGAAGGAGGTCAAGAGGATCCAGCCACCCCCACCTCATGATCAGGGTAAGTCGGGGGAGGGGGGGGTGAAGAGGATCCAGCCACCCCCACCTCATGATCAGGGTAAGTCGGGGGAGGGGGGGGGGGTGGGTGAAGAGGATCCAGCCACCCCCACCTCATGATCAGGGTAAGGGGGGGGAGGGGGGGGGGGGTGAAGAGGATCCAGCCACCCCCACCTCATGATCAGGGTAAGTCGGGGGAGGGGGGGGGGGGGTAAAGAGGACCAAGCCACCCCCACCTCATGATCTGGGGAAGGCTGGGGAGGGAGGGGGGGGGGGGGGGGGGGGGGTGAAAGGATCCAGCCACCCCCACCTCATGATCAGGGTAAGTCTGGGGAGGGGAGGGGGGGGGGGGTAGGGGGTAGGAGGTAGGAGGTGAAAAGGATCCAGCCACCCCCACCCCATGATCAGGGTAAGTCTGGGGAAGGGGAGAGGAGGGACGTGGGGGGTGGGGGGGACAAGGTGTAGAGGATCCAGCCACCCCCACCTCATGATCATGGTAAGTCTGGAGAGGGGGAGGGGTCTAGGAGGTGTAGATGATCCAGCCACCCCCAACTCTTGATTTTTTTTTTTTGGGGGGGGGATGTAAAACCGGTGCCATATAAACAGTCACATAAACCAGTGCCATATATTCCAGTGAAACCATTGCCACCTAAACCTGTGCCTTATAATCAGTGCCATGTAGACCAGTGCCATATATACCAGTAAAACCAGTGTCACAAACCTATGCCACCTGAACCAGTGTCATATAATCAGTACCTCATAAAACAGTGCCATATAAACCAGTGCCACCTAAACCAGTGCCACCTAAACCAGTGCTATCTAAACCAGTGCCACCTAAACCAGTGCCACCTAAACTAGTGTCATCTAAACCAGTGCCACCTAAACCAGTGCCACCTACACCAGTGCCATCTAAACCAGGTCCACCTGAACCAGTGCCGCCTGAACCAGGTGCCATATACTGTAATCAGTGCCACTTAATCCAGTGCCATATAAATCAGTGCCTTATTAATCAGTGCCATATTAATTAGTGCCATATAAACGTGTGTGTGTGTGTGTGTGTGTATATACTCCGGCGCATACCCCATAGCTGGGGGTGGCCGACTCGAGACAGAGCCATAAACAATGATATCTACAGTATGTTGATTATTTAGATGATAATGGAGATTTACAATAATACTGTACACTAATTTAATTTGTTTTTGATGGTTTAATTTAACCCCTTCTGTACCGTCGACGTCTTTTTAATTCTATTCTACCTACATTTAGACGATTTTGTGCAGCTTAAGATGGATTTTAATAAAAGTGGTTAAGTAGGATAGTTAGAAGCCTGATAATTGTTGGAGGCCCTTTTTAAGCTGAATACAATAGTCTATAAGTAGTTAGAATAAATGTAAAAGGACGGCACCGGTACAGTATGGGTTAATGGTATAAATGTTCTTGTTTTTAAAGCCTTTTATGTTTTCAGATTGTGTGTGTGATGCGGGCGTGGTGGGTTGCCGTGACGCTGAAGGGGAGTGTATGTGTATAGGTGGTGATCTGCGGTGTAACGGAGACCTAGACTGTCCAGGGGGGGAGGATGAACGGGGATGTGTCCGGGAACCCTGTGAAGGTACGTACAAATATAGACACTACTATAATTGTTTGTAGGGTGTCAAACGCATTCCGGGGTCTAATAATGACATAGTTCATCCAACTATCTTTGCTGGCGTTTCATTCCTTACGTTCAACAATTCGTTAAAGTGCTCCCTCCGTTTCTCGACTCTCTCTCTTGCTTCTCGGCATCCAACTATCTTTGCTGGCGTTTCATTCCCTACGTTCAACAATTCGTTAAAGTGCTCCCTCCGTTTCTCGACTTTCTCTTGCTTCTTGGCTAACACTCGCTCATTCTTATCTTTCACACCCTTACTACTTCCCTAACTTTCTTGACCTCTTTCCTGAACAGTTTCTTACACTCCCTCCATTTTACACTTTACAAAGTATATCCTTTATAATCCATGAGATTCCGAACTTTTTCTTAAGTCTTCTTCACTGCTGATGACCTGTTTCCAGTCCTCCGTTTCTTTCTTTATAACCTAGTTGACCTTCGATCGGTTTGCTCCTGTTGACACACTCGCTTCACATGACCCTTCTTGTTGCAGCCATGACACACAGCATTCCAGAACCTGCAGCAGTTGGTGATTATAGTCCGTTCATTCTAGGTGGGGCAGAAATCGTAACCTCTAATCTCTGTAACTCCGGCTAGAGCAAATTAACTGTCAATTTCCACACCTATTCCCTAGCCAAAACTTCCTATTTGGTAGAAAAATTAGCTCAATTAATCTAGATCTTTTTGAGTTATGAGAGTTTAGAGGTTACGATTTCTGCCCAACCTAGAATGAACGGACTATAGTACCTCCACTAGGACCTGATCTGCCTGTATCAACTTTATTGTCACCCTCCATAGCACTGGTTACACCCATAGGCTTCTTTGCTGCACCTGCCATTTACTCTGCAATACATTTTTCCTTGGCTGTGGTAAATGTGAGGCCCCTAATTGTCAGTAGTTGTCTCTGAATCCTAGCCATTTTGGGGTGAAGGCCAGGCACTAACCAATCACGTAGGGCTTCCTCCAAAAATACTCCAATGTTACATGTTGATAACTTTATCTAACGAACCACAAAAGCAGCAACAGATATGCCTAATTATAGGAGCTGGCTCATAATAATTATTACTAACTTGTATGAGGCGGGTGCCCAACACCGAAAGGGGTTGAAATAGGGGAGCTATCCCCCCCGCCAAAGGCGGCTTTCTAGGGCCTTTCCTAGCTGATGCTGAGAGGATTGGGTTCTAGTCATGTGGTGATGGGCTGGTCTATCAGTGTGAGAACTGAGCAATCTCTGCCATACCCATAGCTTACTCTGACTGTTCCTTTTACTTATATATTTTCTAGATCTCAAGTGACGGCGTCTCTTCCGTGGATTGACCTCCCAATCTACCAAGATTGGAAGCCAAAGCGTCACATTTTTCCTTTGCCCCTCAACTTTCTCTTCATAATTGCTGAGGGGCACAGGGCTCTGGGTGGGGCTTTGGTTTCCCGGGCGTTTCTGCACCCTCCTCAGCTCCCCGCCATGGAGTGGCTTCAGTCACCCAGGCTTTATTGTGGTCGGCAGGGAGGGTTCTGTGGGGGCGCTCGGTTATGGCCTTGGCCTTGCTCGGGGCCTTGGGGCTGTTCGGCCAGGCAGCTTTGGGAACAACAACAACAACAACAACTTGTATTGAGTTTGGAGTTTGGACCAACTGTCGCCAGAAATAAATTGGCCCTCCTCCTCTTTGGGATTTCGTTTGCCTCCATGAAAGTGTCACACTGCCTGGCATAGATTATGCCACACCAAACAGCACCTGGGCCTCGTTGTTAGTTATTTAGTTAAAATAGGACTTCAGAGGCTATCAACCCAGTTGGATTATTAAGCCAGCACACTTAAAGTAAAGACTATCATCAGGACTGGAGCCCCTTTTCTAGAAATGCAGTCCCTTGCCCCGTTGTTCACTCATAAATTGCCAAAAACTACCATCTTGAACATGCAGGTTCGCCTCGTAGTAGAGAACATTTACTAGTGAATTCCAATATATTGTTCGTAGTGGATCTAAGAGTTTATAAAAGTAGTTTGCCATTGTATCGTAATTGCGCTTCTTATAATTGTCCAGCCATTCCTGTCCAAGACTGTGCCTATTATATTATAGCACTGTACCTCAGCGACATTTTAAAGAATACAAATGATTAAATCTGGTGTCAATGGATGTTTATATGTGTGTCTTATGTTTTTCTTTTCCTCCCCAGGCCACCGCTGCATCAAGACCGGGAAGTGTGTATCATCGGACGCAATATGTGATGGCTACTACGACTGTGATGACAAGAGTGATGAAAAATTCTGTAGTAAGGCGTCCACATCAGCTTTCTAGCATTATCACATGAGCAGCTTTAGTGGTGGTTCGATCAGTCTCTTCTACATATCATATAATATTTTGTGCTTCTTGTAGATAATATTTAATTTTTAATATTATAGATTATATTATACCGATAGATATAATAGCAATTTATTTATCTATCTTTTTGCCAACTATCTCCGCAATTTTAGAGGGGCTGGCCATGAATGAGCAAGACTTCTTCAAGCAGCTCTGTCTTTAGCTCGAAGGCGGTTATCCATTTCTGATTGGCCTTTGTCTATAGGAAATCTTCCACTAACACTGCTCATGTGACTACTTTACTCTTAACAAGTTGCATGTCTTAATAATTTAGTTTGTGGCCAACTACAACTCCTGACGTATAAAGAAGGAGAATTAGAGGACCCAGAGAAAATGAAAATGCAAGGTAAATTGACTTACTGATCACAGAATTCCTGGCAAAAGAAAAAAATCTTCATAATTAAGTCTCCTACGTCTTCAGGTTCATCTAAAACCACAGTATTAATATCAGTTCAAAGACAGTTCAGTGTTTTTTGCATGGGTATACATTGGTAGCCTGATAACGACTGTCCCTGTTAAGGCATTTACACTAACTCTTTTTCATGCACCTTTTATCTGCACCTCTGATCTGTCAGCTTCTAAATTATACTACTATAAGAATTGAGAGAGAGGTATCCTGACCAGGACTCGAACCCAATCACCCCAGGTATATGTGGGAGAGTTGGGCACCGTAATCAATCGGCCATGAGTTCATGGCTGCTTGGTTACGGTGCCCAACTCTCCCACATATACCTGGGGTGAGTGCGATCGAATCCTGGTCAGGATACCTCTCTCCCAACCTGTCAATGTTCCCTCAGGCCTGCCCCCGATCAAGCCAAACTGCACAGGCCCGGACCAATTCAACTGTACCAACGGTGACTACTGCGTGTCCGTTCTCTGGCTCTGTGATGGCGACTTTGACTGTTTGGATAAATCTGACGAGGCCAACTGTTCTGTAGGGTAAGCAAACCTTCAATACAAGGTCATCATTTGCATTCGTTTCTTGCTAACATTAGGTTGTTTCATTCAGCTTAGGAAAGATGTCTATTAGTCAAAGTACTTAAATCTACTTCCAGTAATTATTGCAGTACAGTGATAACTTGCTATGTTTTATCATGGGTAATTATAATGTAAAACTTGTAAAATAAACAAACCAAAACTGGGACGATACAAGATAAAAGTAAAAAAAAACTCATCAAAATCGCTATGATGTTATTGGACCCAGGAAAGGCTAGTCATATTCAAGGGTTTAACTCCTATACTGTGGGCAGAATTTATGTGTTCACTTGTTTTTTTTTTCTCTCTAAAGAAAAGGGATAGGGAAAAAGCTATGCAATGGCCTCCATACTTTATTTAGACACCAAAATCATCTTTGTAGCTTTCTTCTTCCTGTGGCAAGGAGTTGGAAATGCAGTTTTGTCTTATATTGTAGGTTGAAATGATCAATGATAGTGGCTGCCTTTGGGGAGTCTCTTCCCATCCAGATGCCAAAGCAAAAAAGAAAGAAAGAAAAAGTCTAGGCTATGCAGCAGATGACGTCCTTTCTCGTCTAAGGGTTAAGGATCTGGAAATGTGGTTGTCAGCTGATGGTTACTCACAAATACATTACTCTGACTTTGCAGATTGTGTGTGAATGCACATTCAGATAAAATAGTTTGCTGACAAACTAGATAAGAGCTAGTCATGTAAATTGAAGATGAAGCACATCTGGACAGTCCTCACTTGTTTACAGTTACCCATTAACTTTGTTTAAGGGGAGATGGTTCACGTTTTGGGCGATTTTTGCATGTATTAATTATTTTTCTAGTTTCCTCCCTAGACCTCCATTAAAAAAAAAAAAAAAACATCCATTAAATCCCCCTTCTAGATTAATTTGTACATTTTTTGGTAGAAAAATTTCCCGGCCAAAGGCCGGTTCTTCCAACACTACAGGCTCACTATCGTTCGCCAGGGAAAAAATCAACACCTAAATAGCACGAAAGGTCTAAATATTGACGAAGAAATGTCTTAAAATCGACTAACTAATGGGGGAAACATCTTAGCATATGAAAACTAATGGGGCTAAACATGAGGGAGAAAGTGGTCCAGAAAAGCGGCCCATCCCCCCTTAAGTGTGTGACATGAGCTTAAGGCAACATCCTGTGTGCAAGAAGGTATACATATAAAACAGGAATTATGGTTGTTGAATAAATCTAAATACAGGGATAGGTTTGGCAGCGAACTGTAAGAATAGGGGCACTAGGCCAAATGATGTAAATAGCCATTGTAATTTTTCCTTGAATGTAGCCTTCTTGTTGCCACTATGGTCTGTGGCAAAACTCCTCCAGGGATAATATTTCCTGGTGGTGGAATGACAAGGTATAACATTTAATGAAGGAGAAAAAAAGATGCTTCAAAGCATGGAAGAAAGGAGGCAGCAGGGAGGAATATATGGCGGCTAAGCGAATTGCCCATAGAATTATATACAAGGCAAAACAAAAATTATACAGGATTTGGTCATTGCCCAGAGAACTCGTCACCTAATTTCTTAAAGATTACAGTTTTCATCTACTTATTTTGTTTACCAATGTATTAGGCTTGACTTTGGTTAGGTTTATGAATATTGTTTTAACTCTCAATGCACCCTCCAGAGCAACGTGCGGAGCCTCGGACCACCAATGCGGGGACGGCCACTGCATCTTCAAGAAGTGGAAGTGCGACGGAGAACCTGACTGTTCCGACGAGTCCGATGAAATGTCTTGCAGTGAGTCTTTAAAAAATTGCTTGGCCTCGATGATTGCCGTGATTTGTATTGATACAGGCACACATCTGTGTTACTTGACTTAAGTTACTTACAGTATGTTACCTTAGTGTTACTACCTGACCCATGTTAACTGATCTAGACTGTTACTTGATGGACTATTATCTAGTCCAACTGCCGCCTGACCACCTCTCCCAACGACCGTGTTATCACTCATCTATTCACAAACTTTCTCCATTCATTCCTATTTATTACCAATTCTCTTGCCTGTTCTTCAGTCATCTCTCTACCTTCCAATTCTTTTACTACACCATCTCTCTATCTCATCTGAGGTCTTCCTCTCCCTCTACCTCACCTTGTTTCTGACTCATATACTCTCTTTGTAATCCTTTTTTCTCCCATTCGTTTAATAGGTCCATACCAGCATAGCACCCCTCTGTCCACTCTGGCTGATTTAGTTCCATTACCCTAAGATCCTTTCAAATAAGTTAAACCCAATTTCTTTGTTGGTAAACCCCTATGTGCCATACTCTCTACATTCACACACCTGCTCTTATTCACCCAGTTAACTGCATCGAATCCTCATCTCATGACAAAACCACCTCAATCATTTTGTAAAAGACCTACAATTTTGTCTTTCATATCCACCTTTATTTTCTTATTGTCTATATTTCTGAACTTCAGAGCAGAGCACTAATCCCTGGAGAATTGTATAGGTGTACAGTTACCCACATACGTTCTGTTCCTCTTCATGATCTTATACGTAGAAGTATATTGCGCATGATTGAATTACGAGTGTACTGTAGTTTCTTATGAAGTGGTTAACTCAGGTGGTCCACACATTCTTATGGGTGGGCTAGAAACTATGGTATCCGATTGTACATTAAACAAAAAATAAATAAATAAAAAATATTTAATATTCTTGACTCTCCATTTTGTGCCCCTCGTACCAGAATCTGTGTCCGAGGCAAGCTGCGGCCCGGGTTATGTGTCGTGTGCCAAAGAAGGACGGTGTGTTGAGGAAATGTACGCCTGTGATGGGGAGGACGACTGTGGGGACTGGTCGGACGAAGAGAACTGTAATAAGGATACTTGCTTCAGGGACGACTTTAGGTGAGGAACTTCAGTTACTTTACTTATGCTTGTTGAATTCAGAGAGAGAGAGAATGGGAGGCTAGCTTAAAAATACTAATGTCCCACTTGCCACTGTATTAAAGTTGCTATCTAAACAATAAATTACCAATATGTCTTCATTAAAATGTAAAACTTGCAAACTAAAAAAAAAAAAAATTGGGACAAAGGCACTACAGTACAAAGGTGATTATGCATAGCATAGCTTACTAGCTGTGTATATTTAAGTACATACTGTAGGTGTATTCCCCATATGATTATGTATACAGTATCTGAATGCATTAAAATTATCTGTCCTGCTCACATTAGAACAAAATTAAAGCTGCATCATGAAGGTCTAGTACAGTACATACTGGTTTATAATTATACGGTAGAATATTCTTACAGTTTCTTACAGTAGATCCTCTGGAAAAAGGCAAACTATGCCTGTGTATCCAGCTCAGTACCAGTACTTGCACTGCTGCGGTCGTTCACGGTGTTGGCGGCGGCGGTAGCAGACGCAACATTTTTACTATTCTGTATTTTTGTTTTATAATCAAACTTCAAATCTTGTCTTCCCCATGCTTTATCAAGATTACTTTCAAACTCCCTTATTGATTCGGAATCGACTATGAATCGGAATATGAACATTGTTTGAGATGATAGACCCTGATATGGTTGTTCTGCTATCTTATAACTAACATTTGAACTATTCCCTGTGCAGGTGTGACTCTGGGAAATGTATAGAGCATCACTGGGTGTGTGATGGTGGTCCCGACTGTCCCGGGGGGGAGGATGAAGTCAACTGTACTACAGCCACCAGAGAAACGGTAGGTATTTTACGGATATTGCTTTATATGGGAGATATTATGAAAATCCTCCCTCTTGCTTCACCCTCTGACTCGATTGCCTATGTGTGCCAATCTTGCAACTACTGACCACAACCGCTCTATTTTATATCTATCTATATACTCAGGCCCAATCCCCACTTTTCCTTTTTTTTTTGTTCTGGGGGTGGCTGACTCAAGACTATTACCGCATCATTTCTGTACAAACAATATACACATGGTGGATGATCAAGAGGGTATGTGCTTACAATACATTGATTTACTTTTTGTCCCGTTTTACGAAAATCATATTTTTGGCGGGATGGTCGCACCAGGTTTTTGTGGATTTAAACCACTTCACATACTACCTTAAGCTCTAAGGATGGATGCTTAGCCACAATTATACAGATTCACATTTGGAGATGCAGTTATGTCTTGTCTAACTAGTCTATTCGCTGTAAATAGGCGAGAAATCATGACCTCTACTCCTCTGTAACTCAAAAAGGGCTAAAGCAAATTGTCTGTAAATTTCCACATATATTCCTTGGCTGACTCTTCCCAAAAAGTAGAAATATTAGCTCGATTACTCTAGTCGTTTTTGAGTTACAGAGGTTAGAGTTCATGATTTTTTGCCTACTTACAGCGAATAGACTATAACAACACTGCCCATTTACATATTATTATAATGTAAAACTTGCAAAATAAATAAACCAAAACTGGGACGACACAAGATAAACGCAAAGGAACTTATCAAAATCGCTAGGTGGAAATAACACTTAATAAAATAAAATTTGTACATGTTGATGATGTCCGTAAATTCCAGATTCTGAATGATGTGCGTATTTTGCAGGATTCTGAGTGCCAGATGGACATGCACGCCTGCCCCGACCGCTGCATCAACTTGGAGTGGCGGTGTGATGGCATGGTGGACTGTAGTGACGGGTCGGATGAGATGGGTTGTGAGGCCACGTGTCCACCAGACCACTATACCTGCGCTCAGTTCACCTGTATTTCCACCCAGCGTGTGTGTGACGGCAAGCACGACTGTGTTCTGGGCGATGGTACGTAGGTTTTTAGTCCTCTGACTACAGGAACCCTTTTTTTTTTTAACAAAATAGAAATTGTCTTGTGTTTATAATGTAAAACTTGCAAAATAAACAAACCAAAACTTGGACAAAGACAATATAAAGGCAAAAGAGCTAATCAAAATTGCCAGAATGCATAACATTATGGCATAGTTGTACTGAAGTTGACCGAAGTCCTATTGATACTCTTGACTACACAATTTTGTTCCTAATCTGAACAATATCGTCTAATCTTGGACAGCATAAGATAAAAATTATCTCGCTCATACTGAAAGGGTTAAGCTAATTTAATCATATTCTAGCTAGCTCTAGATTATTTTCATACCTATTTCTTCTTGTAATTGGAGTTCATGTAGTTATCTTCTTGTTTGAGTTCAGTATGCCTATAGTCCGTTCATTCTAGGTTGGGCAGTAATCGTAACCTCTAACCTCTGTAACTCGAAAAGGGCTAGAGCAAATGAGCTGTCAATGTCCACACCTATTCCTTAGCCAGGTCTTCCTATGTGGTAGAAATGTTAGCTCGATTACTCTAGTCCTTTTTGAGTTATGAGAGGTTAGAGGTTACGATTTCTGCCCAACCTAGAATGAACAGACTATAGTTATCAGCATCTCCAAGGAAAGCCTGAATTAATATGTAGAGAGGATAATTTAGAAGGCTTTATAGTAGGAGGTTGTATTGTTAGAGAGTAGTTTTATGAACTCTCCAGTACCGTGCCTTTATTATATTTTGGTTCTGAATGACACTAAACCAAAACTACAACTAAAAGGTGTCTCGCTGTCAAGGAGTTAATGTCCTGATCTTGAACCACTTCCTCCACACAGCTAACACACATCCCCTGCCCCCCACAGATGAGATGAATTGTGGTGAGGGTGACTGTGGGGGTGTACAATGTTCCCACACCTGTCGTGAGGCTACCCACACCTGTCTCTGTCCTGATGGCTACACTCTGGGTGCCGACAACCTCACGTGAGTACCATAGCATTATTTTTATTTTATCATTTTGTTTATGGGTTGAAGGGCCGGAGGATCCGAAGACCCCTTTTCACCCTGGCGTGTAACCTATTTTATTGTCAGGTGAAATAGAGGCATGGGGTGTGAGGAGATTACCCAAACATCTTCACTTGCCGAGAATTGAACTTGATCCTCCTGGTTAGAAACCGGGAGCTCTACCAATGTCGCTACAGGCCACCCCTATTATAGTATTACACTATGATATTATTTTGTATTATTAACATGTGAATATTTTCAATTTATCCATATTTAAAATGGCATGTATGTTTATATAATTGCATAATTCTGTCGCGTCGTTGCCCAATTTTTACCCCATTCATCGTATTTTGTGTGTTATGTCCGTACCGATATTTAATTTCTATCTATAGTAATATTTGTGTCGTTCGCCATTATTGAGCACTGTCCTACCATTTCGTATTTTGCACATACTGTAACCTACACAGTTTTTGGGATTCAACCATCTCTACGGGTTGTCTGGTTGAGGAGGGGAGGGGAGAGGAGGGGAGGGGGAGGGGGAGGGGAGAGAAGAGAAGAGGAGAGATGCCTATGCCTATGTGTACGGAACATTTTTGTACTCAGAATGTCTTGATCTTTCATATTTGGAAGCATCAATCAAAACTCGTGGAACACCCTGTATATAGGGCTACTACTACATTAACAATGATTAAAACCAAGCTATAGTTTTATATTTGTTTTATTGAAGAACTGTTAGTATAGAAACAATTGTAATATACACCTTTTAATATCAAGGTATTCGTACAACCATAGTGAAATAATAACCTTAATATCTATCAAGAATTTGTCAATTATAACCATATTATAATGTAAAACTTGCACAATAAACAAACCCAAACTAGGACGACACAAGATAAACGCAAAAGAACTAATCAAAATCGCTATGTGGAAAAAACGCTTAATAAAATACAATTTCGAAGTAAAAGAACACAATCCAATGACAAAATCATCAGTATATGAAAGTGACTACTGCAAGTCATGCTAATAAATCGATTGTGTGTAGTATTTAGGTAGTTATATACCACAAGTCAAGATAATATTACATTCTTGCATTTACGTTGACTGGAAAATAAGTCTCTCCCAGCGTGAAGGACGAGTTATTTTTTCAGCAACAGTTGACCCTCAACGTATGTGTGACAGCAATCTTAGAGTATTTTGTATTGGGATCAGCAGCTACTTAAAACTTTGGTTATTATTGTCGGCGATATAATTTATATAATAGTATAAATATATAACTGGCAGATCAGTAATGGTATTTGTTTTGTATTGCACATGACTACATTGCGGAAAAATATTGTTTATGCTCGTGTAATTATAATGCAAACCCCCAACAATAGCATTTGAAAGGCAATGGGTATATAGATTGGGTCTCCAGTGTTATTCAAATGCCACAGTTGGTGCTTGATATTGTGAATCACGAAAAAGTAAGGATAGCTTTTAGAATGAGTTTACAATCAGGTTGCCTAAAGTGTCTTCCCATCACAGCTAGAGGTGTGTTGTATGAGGGATAGGAAAGTTAGTTACAAGTATGAAAGTCATAGTGTGGAGAACAAAAGTTAATAGTTCCATACAGATACTTTTTTTTAGTATAAATTTCGAATACCTTATATTTTCAGTCAGTTGTCAGTCATTCAGGTTACTTGTCCGTTGTCCGTCAGATGCCCTTTTAAAATGAAAATGTAGGCTAGAAACACGGGCATCTTTCTATTGTCAGCTTACTGCAGATGGTCTAGTTCCCCGTGGTCCCATTACAAGGACTGGGCACACGCCTGCATCACACAGGCACTGAAGTTCGGCAGCTGGGAAGAGAAAAACAGAGAATTGTAGCTAAATATTGTAGTACAGGTATTGGAATATTTACATGTACACTTGGTCAAATAAATATATGCACCCTTACACTGATCATTTGGTGTGTACAGCTCGGTAGTATAGGTCGTAGGTCGTAGGTTGTAGATCTTAACCCCTTCCGTACCGGCGACGTCTTTTTCACTTTATTCTGGCTACTATTAGACGATTTTATTCAGTTTAAACAGGGCCTACAGCAATGAAAAGGCTTCAAATGATCTCACTTAACCCTTTTTACTACCACAGATCCTTCTAAAACTGAACAAAATCCTTTAAATATAACTATAATAAGATAAGAAAGATGTCGTCGGTACAGAAGGGGTTAAGTAGTATAGGTAGGTAGCAGTATAGATGGATATAGCTGCAACCAGAGATGCCAACCCTACCGAGCTGTGCACACCACATGATCAGCATAAGGGTGCAGATACATTCTTTGACCAAGTGTACAATGTGTATGGATAAAGTGTTTAATTAGAATACTGACCAAAGTCCCAAGTCATTGAACTGTAATGAGTTGATGTTAGGTTGGGGATAAAAGGTACAGGTCTCCCTCGATTTACGATTGGGTTACGTTCCTGAAAACCCGATCTTAAATAGGAAAATCATGTAGCAAACCCTAAGATTAATGGGGTAAATGGGGATGTGTTCTGGGACCAGACAAAACCTAAACACATACACCAAAAATCTATAATAATATCGTAATTTGGGGCATCGGATAATGAGGGAGACCTGTATACACCTACCATCTTCTATACCTTACATACACTCCAGATCAGTGGTGGTCTGGTTTGAATACCCCACAGAGGCCAAAGACTCTGGTTTGAATACCCCACAGAGGCCAAAGACTCTTGCACAAAACCTAAGAACTCATGTTTCCACCCTTCAATTGCAGCGGTGGGATCGTGGTGAGAATTAAAGAGTGTAAAATATATTATACACACACACCAAATTAACTAAACATTATTAGGTTAGGGGTACTGAGACAAAGAGAGATATTGAGATTGAGACTGACTGACTGACTGACTGACTGACTGACTGACTGACTGACTGATTGATTGATTGACTAAATTATTGATTGATTGATTGAAGATTGACTGACTGACTGACTGACTAATTGACTACTGACTGACTGACTGACTGACTGACTATAATACACACACACCAGACCAAAACCCTTCTATAACTGACTAACCTGTTGCCTGGTGGGTTGTGGGCACTGTGAGATGGCGTCAAAGAAGGCGTTCTGGCGGCTGACCTCTGTACTAATAGCCGTGGACGCCAGAGCCAGGTAGATCCCGGCTTGGTTCACCTCGCCGTTGGATACCTGTGATATATTAACCCTTTGAGTACCAGCAACATGTGATATATTTTATTCTAGCTATATTTTGACGATATTATACAGCTTAGGATGGATCTGTGGTAGTTAAAAGGGTCCAAAGTTAAATTAAAGTCGTCTAAAAGTTGCCAGAATATGAGATAAAGGACGTGCTTGGTACTGCACGGGTTAATTAAGATCTGGGTTAGCTTTACGATCATTAGCTAACTTCAGAATTGACAACGAAATGGGATGAAAGGTCTTGATATCGCCAAATTAATTAAGGGGAGATGGGTCGTTTTTATGGTGCCCCTTCTTCCTCATGTGATTTTATGATGCTCGGCCCTTTAGTTTGATGATTTTAAGACTTTTCGCCCCATTTCTTTGTCAATATTTAGACTTTTCGTGTCATTTAGGTGTCAATTTTTATTCTGGCGAGCGATAGCTAGCCTGTAATTTAAAGGCCGTATTTTTTTTTATTGAAAAATGTACAAATATATTTTGAAGGATTGTCTTGGGGGAGGTGTTTTTTTTAAGCTTGATGGAGGTCTAGGGAGGAAATAAAAAACATGATAAAACGATACATAAATGAGGAAATAAACAGACCATCCCCCCTTAAATGAGGAAATAAACACGAGAGAGAGAGAATAAAGTACAGTGCCTTACCAA
Source organism: Paralithodes platypus (assembly GCA_032716605.1). NCBI lineage: Eukaryota > Metazoa > Arthropoda > Malacostraca > Decapoda > Lithodidae > Paralithodes > Paralithodes platypus. The sequence continues at coordinate 40,841,841 of CM064501.1, forward strand.
ACCCATCTGCGTCAGTAGACATTCCGGCAGTTGTTCTCCGTGCTTCCCGTCTATCACGTCAAACACATCATCTGGGGTGGGGGAAAACATTAATTAAAACGTATCATTAATAATTCCAACTATCACGTCAAACACATCAATAATTCCATCAATCATTCCATCTATCACGTCAAACACAACAATAATTCCATCAATCATTCCATCTATCACGTCAAACACATCAATAATTTCATCTATCACGTCAAACACATCAATAATTCCATGTATCACGTCAAACACATCAATAATTCCATCAATCATTCCATCTATCACGTCAAACATCAATAATTCCATCAATCATTCCATCTATCACGTCAAACACATCAATAATTCCATTAATCATTCCATCTATCACGTCAAACACATCAATAATTCCACACATCAATAATTCCATCTATCACGTCAAACACATCAATAATTCCATGTATCACGTCAAACACATCAATAAGTCCAATCAATCATTCCATCTATCACGTCAAACACATCAATAATTCCATCAATCATTCCATCTATCACGTCAAACACATCAATAATTCCATGTATCACGTCAAACACATCAATAATTCCATCAATCATTCCATCTATCACATCAAACACATCAATAATTCCATGTATCACGTCAAACACATCAATAATTCCATCAATCATTCCATCTATCACGTCACACACATCAATAATTCCATCAATCATTCCATCTATCACGTCAAACACATCAATAATTCCATGTATCACGTCAAACACATCAATAATTCCATCAATCATTCCATCTATCACGTCAAACACATCAATAATTCCATCAGTCATTCCATCTATCACGTCAAACACATCAATAATTCCATGTATCACGTCAAACATATCAATAATTCCATCTATCACGTCAAACACATCAATAATTCCATCAATCATTCCATCTATCACGTCAAACATCAATAATTTCATCTATTACGTCAGAGTATAGTGTTAAGTGAAATCGGACTCAAATTACGTCATCATCCACTGAAAGGGTTAATTGTGAAGTCTGGTGATGCGGGGTGTAGTAATATAATACTTGTCTTCCAATATCCAGCATAATATTCAGTAATGAAGACTTTACCTTCTTTGTTCTTGTTATTGTTTGCACATTTTCGTTGTTTATAAAGAAGTTGAATATATAAACAGAACATGAAAATAGCTAAGTATGCGCGTGTTTCCCATATGTGGTAACATGATATTAAACAAATACTGTGATTGGAAAATAACTAGAAAGATATATTGTAGATATCTTCAAGGCGAGACTATTTACATACGTACGTACAAACAAGGAAGTGTTCCATCTAAATAAGTGGTTGCATAAATATGTAGGAAGTTAAAGGTATACTGACAAAAATAATAATAAAAACTAGGCAATTCTTAGTAAATATGGGTGTTGTAAAGGTAGTCACACAACCAGTTTTTCGGGCAATTTTTAAACTAATTTTGGGCAATATTTCGGGAACCCTTTGCACTGGTGCCATTTAGATATCGATGTTATCTTTGCGAGTGATAGTGAGCCTGTCATTTTAGGGGGAACTGGCCAAAAAAACGAACCATGCCCCCTTGAAATACGAACCTGGCGTGAGTTGAACTTGTAGCAGTGTGGATGATCCGAGTAGCGACCTGCAGTAGCTAAGGACCCCCAACATGGAGTTCTGGATGTTGAAGACGTTGAGGAGGTGGGCACACAGGTAGGTCTTTCTGTAACACCGGATGTTACTGGCGCACAGCTGTTCTGGAGGGGTGATAGATTGGTGTTAGAAGGGTGGGAAGGGGTGTTAGAGGGATGGGGAGGGGTCTTAGGGGGGTGTTTGCTGATGGAGGGATGATAGGTAGGTTTTAGGAGGGTGTTGGTTAGATGATGGAGGGGTGATAGTGGGTGTTGGGAGGGATGATAGGTTGGTGTTAGAAGAGTGTTAGGAGGGGTGATAGGTAGGTGTTAGAAGGGTGTTGTGAGGTGTGTTAGATGATGGAGGGGTGATAGGTAGGTGTTAGAAGGGTGTTGGGAGGTGTGTTAGATGATGAAGGGGTGATAGGTAGGTGTTAGAAGGGTGTTGGGAGGTGTGTTAGATGATGGAGGGGTGATAGGTAGGTGTTAGATGGTGTTGGGAGGTGTGTTAGATGATGGAGGGGTGATAGGTAGGTTAGATGGTGTTGGGAGGGGTGTTTATTGGGTGGGAAGGCGTAAAATGGGGTGGGGTGTTGTGGGTTATAGATACGATAGGCTAGAATAAGTGGTAGTTGTTGTTGTTGTTCCCTAAGCTGCCTGGCCGAACAGCCCCGAGTCCTTAAGGAAGGCCATGGCCATGGTCGGGCTCTCCCACAGAGCTCTCAAATAGTGTAAATTGTGTTGTTGGCGTAAGTGGTTGTGTGAAATGCAGTCTTCTATGATGTGTTTTATGGTATGGGGTGCTGTGTTACAACCCGGGCAGGTGTCGACGACGGAGTCATCCAGTCTCTTCTGATAGCTCAGAAGAGCTGGATGGTGTCCGCATCTCAGCCTGGCCAGGTGGACTCTGTCCTCGCGAGGAAGGGAGGATTCAGAAGGATGGATTTCGGGAGGTCGTGCTTGCAGCTGCATGTTGTCTATGAGTGAGTGGATGGAACGGCGAGTGATATGAGTATGGATGTGCTTCCGGAAGTTGGTTTGGGGTGGGCAGGGAGGGAGAGAAGACAGTATTTGTGTGTGATAGCGTGTGCTGGGTGTTGTTTTGATATTTCTTGGTGTCTGTGGGTGTGTTGCCATGTAGTGTAGTGGGTGGTGTTGATTCGTGGAGGCTGCTGCCAGGAATTGAGTGCCTCTCATGTCTAGATGATCTTTGACTTTTAGGACTTTGGTTTCTTGATGTAGGTGATCTGTGGGTGTAGTAGCTGTGCATCCTGTGATGATTTTAAGGGCTTTATTTTGAATAGTCTGTAAGGTCTTATGATGTGTTTCAGCTAGGTTAGAAGCCCAGGCCGGGCTTGCGTATTCCATAACTGATCTTATGTATTGTATGTAGACTGTGGTGGTGGTTTCTCTGTTGTGTCCAAATTTCGTGTGGGCAAGTGATCTGAGGGCGTTAAGTCTGGGTGTCAGTTTCTTTTTCGTGTTTGTGGTGTGCTGTTTGTATGTCATATGGGTGTCGTATGTTACTCCTAGGATTTTGGGTGTGTGTGTGTGTGTGTGTTAGGGGTGTGTTGTTTATGTTGAGTCCCGGGACGTAATCGTGCTCTCCTGTCCAGCTTGTGAGGAGGGTTGCAGTGGATTTAGCTGGGGCTAAATTGAGTCTGTTTGTAGTGCACCATTCATGTAATGTGTCGAGATAGTCTTGAAGGAGTCTTGTTGCTGTGTCTGGGTTTTGGTTCGTGCTTGTGAGTGTTATGTCGTCTGCGTAGGAGGCTATGGTTATTTGGGGTGAATTTGGTGTATTTATATCATGCATGTACAGATTGAAGAGTGCGGGCGACAGGACGGATCCTTGCGGGACTCCGTTTGGGAAATTTCTAATGCTAGATGACTGACCGGCAAAAGATACGTGTGCACATCTGCCTGCTAAGAAGTTGGCCAGCCATCTTTTTGTGTTGTAGATTTTGTTTGTTAGGTTGTGGCGGGGGATGGCATCGAAGGCTTTACTAATGTCAAGTGTGGCAAGTACTGATCTGTGTGGTGGTCTAGCTGAGTTGATACCGTCAAAAGCTCTTTGTGTAAGGTCTGTAAGAAGAGTGTTTGTGGAGTGCAATGGCCTGAAGCCGTGTTGTGTTGGAGAAAGGGGTAAGTCAGGTGTCATCAGTTGTAGTACAAGGCGCTCGATGACTTTGGAGGGGGTGCAAAGGAGTGTGATAGGGCGGTGTGAGGAGGGTAGCGTGGGGTCTTTGTTAGGTTTGGGGAATATGATGATGATACCATGCTTCCAGATGTCTGGTATTGTGTTGTGTGAGTAGCTGTAGTTTGATATGTTAGTGAGTGCTTGTATGCCTTGTGGTCCCAGGTGTCTGAGGTGAATGTTGCTTGTGTTGTCTAGGTCACAGGCGGGTGAGAGCTTGAGATTGTTGATGATATGCTTTGTCTGGTTGTTGGTGAAAGGTGTATAGTCAGGGTCTGTGGGGAATTGTCTTTTGCGTCGGATGACACGTCAGTCGTCTTTGTGGGGTTTTAGGTGACTGACATGAGAGAAGTGATTGATGAGAGTGTTTGCTTGTTGTTTACGTGAAGGAATAGAGTCTGTTGTTGTGATTGCAGCATGTGATTGTGTTGTGTTGCTGTTGGAAAGTGTGATGCTGTTTAGTGTTTTGTAGAGTTTTTTGGGGTTTGTTTTGTGATCGAGTGTTTGTAGGAAGTTATTCCAATTTAGAGTTTGTTGTTGTTGTTGTTGTTGTTTTTGTTCCTCAAGCTGCCTGGCCGAACGGCCCCAAGGCCCCGAATAAGGCCAAGGCCATAATCGAGCGCCCCCAAAGAACCCTCCCTGCCGACTACAATAAAGCCTGGGTGACCGAAGCCACTCCATGGCGGGGAGCTGAGGAGGGTGCGGAAACGCCCGGGAAACCAAAGCCCCACCCAGGGCCCTGTGCCCCTCAGCAATTATGAAGAGAAAGTTGAGGGGCAAAGGAAAAATGTGACGCTTTGGCTTCCAATCATGGTAGATTGGGAGGTCAATCCATGGAAGAGACGCCGTCACTTGAGATCTAGAAAATATATAAGTAAAAGGAACAGTCAGAGTAAGCAATGGGTATGGCAGAGATCGCTCAGTTCTCATTCTGATAGACCAGCCCATCACCACATGACTAGAACCCAATCCTCTCAGCATTAGCTAGGAAAGGCCCTAGAAAGCCGCCTTAGGCGAGGGGATAGCTCCCCTATTTCAACCCCTTTCGGGATTGCGCACCCGCCAGTGTTTGTTGTTCTTGTATTTTGTTGTTAATCTGGATGTTGAGTGCTTGAATTTGTTGATTGATGTCTTGTGTGTGGGGTGCTGGGGAGTGTTTCAGTGTGTCGCGTTGTATGATGAGGTTTTGAATTTCTGGTGAGAAGTTGGGGTTGTGTTTTTTTATGTTACCTCTTGGAATGTGTTTCTTGTCGGCGTTTTGGATAGTCGTGTTGAATGTGTGTACAGCATTGTTGATGTTAGTGATGGGTGTACTGTTTAAGGTTTCAAAGTGTTGTTCTGTCTCATTTGTGAAAGCTTCCCAGTTAGCTCTTCTATAGTTAGTGTAAGTGTGTCTGTGGCTAGCTGGGGTGAGTCTTGTTTTGGTGGTGATACTGATCGGGAGGTGGTCTGAGCCTAAGGTTCTGACCACCCTCCAGGATGTTGTGGGGGCGAGTTCGGGGAAGCAAAAGGTGATATCAGGAGATGATGGGGTGTAGAGGGCTTGGTGGGGAGTATGGGTATGCTGATGAATGTTAGTAAGGATATATAGGTTGTCTGTTTGGTGTTGTAAGACCAGCCGTCTGTCTGTGTCTGGGTTGTGGACAAACCAGGCCGACGTCTTTGCATTGAAATCACCACCCAGGATGATGTGTGGGGTGTTTGTGATGTGTTGTATTTGTGGTCTGTAATGTTTGGTACTGTAGGGGATGTTTGGGGAGGGATGTATGTGTTTATAATGGTAATGTTGGAGCTATTGCCAGTGCGTATTTTAATTGATTGAATTTCTGATGTGTTATCGTTTGGGGGGAGGAGGGATTTTGTATGTGCACTGGTGTCTATATATATTTTATCTTTGTGTACCAGGGTGATGAGTCCACCGCCAATGCCGACGGCCCGGTCTTGTCGTATGGTGGTGAAATTGTGAAATGTAGGTGTTTTTTGTGTTGTACGGAGTTTTGCTTCTTGTAAGATGGCAATGTGTATGTTGTGTTGTTTGATGAAGTGTGTGAGTTCGTGTTTCTTTGTGTTGATGCCATCTATGTTTAGTTGAAGGATGTTAATGTTGTGTGTACGGTGTATGTTGGGTGCTGCTGCACGAGGATGGGGTGATGGTGGGGGAGGGGGTGATGGTGGGGGTGGGGGTGGGGATTGGGGTGCAGGAGATGAGGGTAGGAATGGATTAGGTTGGGGTGTGGATGGGCTGGGTGGGTTGGAGAGGAGAGGTGGACGGGTTTTAGGAGTGGGAGTGGATGTGGATAAGTGGTAGTTAGTTTGAGCGATAGGTGAAATGTGTGTTAGGGTGAAAAGGGTGATAGGAAAGGTGTTAGTTGGGTAATAATAATACAACTAAATAAAATATTGATAGTGATTTACATTTAATTATTTGATAAGCCATTCTTCTTTTAATAATAAGGTTTACCAGTACATCTTTGAGGGGGTAAATTATTGTGGACACTTTAACTATCCTTTACATTCCTTTCTTGAACCCATAATATAGTTTCTGGTGTAGGCCTGGATTGTTTATTAAAATATATATATAACTACTCACGTGCAAAGTCCTCTAGCCATCCCGCCTCCGTCACCACCACCATCATCACCACCAGCGTCACCACCCTCATGCTAAAAATACATAAAAAATAAAAAATAAAATAAAATAAAATAGAAAAATAATTATGACAAAATGAAGTACAATTTTCAGTAAAATAATTTGGTACAGTCACACTTAAAAGTTGGATGCCTTAAAAACTGCACTCGTAATTCAATCAGGCGCATTATATCCTCCTAAATTGCACGCTCGCTATCTCTTGCCTGGAAAAATTCGACCCCTGAAAGGCATGAAAGGTCTTAATATTGACAACAAAATGGGGCGAAACGTCATAAAAACGCCAAAATAAAATGGCGAACGTCTTAAAATCTCGAAACTGATAGGGCTAAACATGAGGGAGAAAGGAGGTCCAGCAAAAAACAAAAAACAAAAAACAAACAAAAATCCCTTAAAGATTGAACACTATACGTTGCAGTCGATATTCCTTTTACAGTGTGGCTCACGAGATGGGGATGTCTAGTTGGCTTGGTGTGTCCTCGATCTCTCAAGGTCTAGGGTTGATGTGGACCGAGAGAATATTATCGTTTATTTTTTGTTACTCTTACAGATATTTTGTCGTGCTGTTTGTATCCTCTGCTCAATTTGGATTTTCTCTCTCTCTCTCTCACACACACACACTTCAAGGTTGACCTTCAACACGTTCACGATCAAGGAGTGCTCAAGGCTGTATGAAGGGGGGAGGGTGGTGTGGATTGCTGCCTGAGTCACCCATTATTATCCTCGCCAACGTCTGTCCGTCTGTGGGTCATACAGATATCTAAATAAACGTAACGGTGAAGTAAATTAAATTTGGTAGTCTAGTATTGGTTTTCGGGTAAGATTTTGTGACCCCCTACGTCCACGGTATTTATATATAACTCGCTATAACGGAGATTTTGTCACCCCCTACGTCCACGGTATTTATATATAACTCGCTATAACGGAGATTTTGTCACCCCCTACGTCCACGGTATTTATATAACTCGCTATAACGGAGATTTTGTCACCCCCTACGGCCACGGTATTTATATATAACTCGCTATAACGGAGATTTTGTCACCCCCTACGTCCACGGTATTTATATATAACTCGCTATAACGGAGTAGTAGCCCGACTGGGTTAAACTTGACGAAGGTAAACTGTGGAAATCTGGATGATGCAATTGCACCAGGGGATATATATATATATATTATACCGGTGTATATATATATGTTTTTTTTTTTTTTTTTCTATGTGAATGAGGGAGACAAAAGGCATAACTGCATGCAGCGAGTGCCTCCCCCATATTTCAAAGAGTGACAGGGCCGAAATCAAGGGACGTTCGAGATAAAATGCCTGGACACACGGAGTTTGCAGCAATTTAAGTCATAGGAAGAGGGAAAGACTGATTCTGGGAGAGAGTTCCAGAGCTCAGCAGTTGAATAGAAGAAAGTCTGAGAATAGCATTTCACTCTTGGGTTGGAGAGTTGCACAGAGTAGGGGTGGGATTGTGTTGCAAGGCGGGTACTATGTACCCTATATACAGTATATATATATATAATATTTACCCATTTGAGTCGTGTAGGTAGATTATAAACTAAAGGAAATCGTCTAATGGTAACCAGAATAGGATGAAAATTACGTAATGGTGGTGAAGTGGTTAAGAAAAGTTGTATTATATTCCAGTCTCCTAAAATCATATACAGGCAGTCTATAGTCGGCTTATTTCCAGCTGATGGTAAATTGCCATGTCTTTATCTTCATTACTCAGATATTACACAGATTTTGTAGCGAAATATGGTGCTAATACTTAAAACCTGGTATTAAGATGAAGCAGAGACATAGTAGATCCATAGTGTTCCATTAAGGGGAGGTTTCTAGTTTGTTTCCTACTCCTCCAGCAATCTTAAAATTTCACCCCCTTGACCCCCTTTCAAGATAAATTTGTACATTTTTCGGTAGAAAAATGTCCCGGCCGAAGGCCGATTACTCTTAAATTACAGGCTCGCTATCGCTCGCCAGGATAAAATTGACACCTAAATGGCACGAAAGGTTTTAAAATTGACAGAATGGGGCGGAAATTCTTAAAAATCGCCAAACTAATGGGGCAAACGTCTTAAAATCTCAAAAGCAATGGGGCTAGACATGAGGGAGAAAGGGGTCAAGAAAAAAGTCCCTCGAGTGGAAGTCTCCCCTTAAGTATCGATAAATCAGTTGGCAAGGGATTCAATTTACCCTCAACTGCAATAAAATTGAGTGTAGTATGGAAAAAAAAACAAAAAAATTGCTCATCGACAATTGACCGGAAAAGCTCTCGTGTGACATGGTCTTTACAGTGGCTGAATACAATTAAGCCAATTTGTTCTACCATTGCCAAACGGCCCTTATCGATTTTCAAGGTGTAGTGCGTGTGTGCGTGTGTGAGTAAGTGTATGTGTTATCGAGGTGTGCATGTGTGAGTGTGTATGTGTTATCGAATGTGTGTGTGTGTGTGTGTGTGTGTTATCGAGTGTGTGTATGTGTGCGGTTCAGTAAGTGAGTGAGTATCTGATAGTGTTATCCAGAGAGTGCGTGTGAGAAAGTACTTGTTTGTGTTCAGTGGGTGAGTGTGTTATAAAGCTATCGAGTACATGCGTGTGAGAGAGAGTGTTTGATCGGTGTAGTGTGTGTGTGTGTGTGTGTGTGTGTGTGTGTGTGTGTGTGTGTGTGTGTGTGTGTGTGTGTGTGTGTGTGTGCGTGCGTGCGTGCGTGCGTGCGTGCGCTTTGTGAATGTGTGAGTGTGTGAGAGTGTTTGTGTGAGTGAGGTGACTGAAGTGTGAATCCTCAATCGTAAGAAACCCATCAACCCCACCAACCACACCCACAATCACCACCTGACTCACCTACGCTTATCTTGAGAGAGAGAGAGAGAGAGAGAGAGAGAGAGAGAGATTATATTCAGTGCAGTTAATATATTATAGCAAGTTGGACTTAGTTTGTAACGGTTTGCTATTTCATCAGAGAATCCTGAAGTCTTGTTTTCCTAGAAAAAAAAAAAAAAAAAAAAAAAAAAAAAAAAAAAATATATATATATATATATATATATATATATATATATATTATATATATATATATATATATATATATATATATATATATATATATATACCGGTATATATATATATATATATATATATATATATATATATATCTCTATATAATATATATATATATATATATATATATATATATATATATACTGTATATATATATATATATATATATATACTGTATATATATATATATATATATATATATATAAAGAGTTGGATAAACAAATACTTGTATAATTATGTAGATGGTAGATGTCGTACAGTCGGCCATATAAATTATGTCTCGGCACCAATTATGTTTTGATCAATAATTGGTATCAACAATGTTTACGCATGATTTCTTCTTTTTGAGTGAGATATACAAACAGGTTCCTACACTTACCCACCCTATTCAACATCAGACAGACATTAATACAGCACAGAGCGAGGTAAACGTAATGACAGCTGAGACATGACTTATTAGGGCTACCGTACATAATAAGGTTTAGTGGTCTCTCCGCTCTCTGTTTAACATCCTAATGAGTACGACCCATTTTCTTTTATTTGTATAAAGGGGGGCTACCATAAAAGATGTAGAGGTAGATATTATATAGTTCTACCGTTACATCCGTTACTGCGGCCTTGTGACTACACTTTCCTTCTCTACTCCATCAAACACACACACACACACACACAGACACACACACACACACACACACACACACACACACACACACACACACACACACACACACACACACACACACACACACACACACACACACTTCCTTCCTCTCTCTCTCTCTCTCTCCTATGTTTGTTTTTTCTACTTTTCCACTTCTCTCAGTTGGGCATCTCATTCTATATCTATACCTAATATAGCCTCAAAGAAACTTGGGCTTCTTTATTGAGTTTGCAAATTCTTCCCTGGTGATCACCTGTAATTTTTTTTCTCCATCGGATGGTAAATTGTTTAATCAGCTATTTCCAAGATAATAGCAAAAATGTGTTGTTTAATGATATTTATGGAAACTTAGCATTAACCCTTTCACAGCGGGAGCCGTTCGGGAACGTCTTGGCAATTTACTGCAATTTAAAGCCCATTAAAGCCTGTGGAGACGAGTGCGAGTGAGCAGGAGCGCGGCAGGCCCCCGTCCGCACATCTGCCGCGGCACTGAGTCTCGCCCTATGTCTCGTGAGATATATGCAGCGCTGCCAAAGGCAAATATAGCACGACATTGCTAATAATTAGTGAATATTGTCAAAGTCTGTGGTAGCGCTGCAGGTGAACCCTGTGCGCTACGAAGCTCGTTCTGGTGTCATTTTAAAGCTATTTTCTTCTATTTTATTTTTATTTTTTTGCTGCAAATATTTCATTTCATTCAAGCACTTGCTTAAGCAATCGGGAGTGCCTGAATGAGCCCTATTATAGCGGAAATAAGCCCGCACTGATTGGGTTAATATACCACAGTAACAGACTAGTTTCATATGTTTCCATCAACTATCGAGAAATCAGCTGCTAAGAGATTGAATTTACCATCAGTTGAAAAGACTATAGCCTTAATGTAATACGATAATAATATGTTTATTGTTATATGTTGCTTAACAGTTTTTTACACACTAGTAGATACGTAGCATAAGTAGGTTATTCACATATAACAAAGGACCAGATAACCAACGGAATACTAACCAACGTATTACTGGCATATGTCCTTTTTTTTTTTTTTTTTTTTAAATATACATATTAATGGTGCAAAGAGAAGACAAAGATGGACATGGTTAAAACGAAAATAAACAAAAATAGTTATGTGCATTCCCTGTCAGAGTATTTCTCCCCATTCCAGAGTGGATGTAGAGAGGTTGCATCGAGATAGATAGATAACATTCAATTTGAGGGGTTCTGATAATGCTCAAGTCCTCACAGTCACACCTCCACAGTGCATATATCTGTTTCTTCAAAGCTCATTTTTACCCGAACCATCTCTCTGGAATTCTCAGGGCAACTCTACTTCAACTTTCAATCCACAACATTGTATATTCATTAGTTATAATATTATATTATATTTCCCCTGAATGTTGGGCGTCATAAAGTTAATGGATTTTGTTTTATTGAATTTGTTTTTCCTTGTGTAATTCATGATAGTTTATTTACCCTCTCGCGCACACGACGCGAATCGCGTATTCACTGGCATAATTTAAAACTGAAAATATCCCCAGGAAAGTTATATATCAAAGTTATTACTCAAACATTCTGTGGGACATTGGTTAGCATGTCAGACTCCTAACGTGAAAGGCATGGGTTCAATTCCTATTACAACAAGACCGCAAGCCAACTTCACTGGGCTTCATTCTTTGAGCACAACGACTCATTTACAGCAGACATGGGGTGGAGCACACCTGTGAGTAGCATCAGGGCATACAGTAAGCCAATAAAACCCTGGAGTTCTTGCACAGGAAGCTAAGGAAGTGCAACACTGTCATAACAAATTTTAGCTTTTAAAACACTTGTTCGGCCACATATTGAATACTGTGATACTGTCTTTGTTCCAAACACTCACAATAACATTAATTAATTAGAAACCATACAGAATATAGCAGCAAGATGGATCAGACGTGTTTACAGGCACACTACAGCAATCACTTTGCTTATACAAGATATAAAACTGGACACACTTGTAACGAGAAGACAAATACAATGCCAACAAATGTTATACTCTTCGCTTAAACTTTCGCTAGAAACTCCACCTTGGATGATTCCGGTGCTATTCCTCCCTCTCCACCCCCCTCTCTCCTACTTATGCCTAATATCCTAATATCTTCTAAAGATGTATTTCCTACCCTCTTTGTGTTTAATACTAAAAAGGCGTACGGTCCGGACGGTGTTCCTGTTGTACTAAAAAACTGTGCTTCCATGCTGACCTCCTGCCTAGGCAAACTCTTTCGTCTCTGTCTCTCCTCTAACGCCTTCCCTTCTTGCTGGAAGTTTGCTCTCATTCAACCTGTCCCAAAGAAGGGTGACCGCTCTCAACCCTCCAACTATCGTCCAATTGCTTGACGATTATAAGACCTTTCGCCCCATTTCTGTGTCAATATTAAGACCTTTCGTGCCATTTAGGTGTCAATTTTTGCCTGACGGGCGATAGCGAGCAGGTAATATAGGCGGTCTAGGGAGAAAACTCAAACAAAATAATACATAAATACATAAATGGACCAATAAATACATCCTACCCCCCCTTAAATACATCCTACCCCCCCTTAAATATATCCTACCCCCCCTTAAATATATCCTACCCCCCTTAAATACATCCTACCCCCCCCTTAAATATATCCTACCCCCCCTTAAATATATCCTACCCCCCCTTAAATACATCCTACCCCCCCTTAATATATCCCTACCCCCCCCTTAAATATATCCTACCCCCCCCTTAAATACATCCTACCCCCCCTTAAATATATCCTACCCCCCCTTAATATATCCTACCCCCCCTTAAATATATCCTACCCCCCCTTAAATACATCCTACCCCCCCCTTAAATATATCCTACCCCCCTTAAATACATCCTACCCCCCCTTAAATATATCCTACCCCCCCTTAAATAAGGGCAGATCTCCACTTGAGGGATTTTTTTCTTGACCTCTTTCTCCCTCATGTTTAGCCCCATTGCTTTTGATATTATAAAAAGTTTGCCCCATTAGTTTAGCGATTTTAAGAACTTTCACCCCATATTAAGAGCTTTCGTGCAATTCAGGTGTCGATTTTATCCTGGCGAGCGATAGCGAGCCTGTAATTTAAGAGGAATCGGCCTTCGGCCGGGAAATTTTTCTACCGAAAAATGTACAAATTTATCTTGAAAGGTACTCAAGGGGGTGTAATTTTAAGCTTGATGGAGGTCTAGGGAACAAACTAAATACCTCCCCTTTAAGTTATAACATAACCGTGGAATACACTTCATAAACCTAACCCAATAGTATCTCCCTCTAGTCCCCCCCCCTCCCCCCCCCCCCCCCCCCCCCTCTCGCCACACACCTACCTGAGGACTGAATGAGAAAGGCGCACACAACAAATGAAACGCACCACCTGTCATCCTGGCTTTATATATACGCATACACGCACGCACGATCCTCAACCCCCCCCCCCCTCCTCTTACGCACTCTTCACGCGGATGGATGTCGATTTTTCCCTGGCGAGCGATAGCGTAATGCATAAATCCGCTGAACTTCGGTGTGAGTATCCTAGGTTCGAGTCCTTGGAGTGCCACATGTATTTGTTGATTTCATTAATTGAGTTTAGAAGTAAAGTTAGTTGGTGATTTTTTTTTTAATTTAGGAGGAATTCGGCCATGACATTTTTGTGCGCATTTATCTCAAAGGGGAATCTTGGGGTTGTTTTTATAAGCTTGATGGAAGTCTAGGGGGGGAATTAAAAAACTACTAAATACATAAATAAATCTACCAATAAATATCCCCTCCCCCTTAAAATGAACTCGGAAAAGTTGCCAGAATGAATAATGTGCTCCTCTTCAAACGGTGTTTTCATTATAGTGTATATAAGGTAAGTTTGGAAACTATTACTTGAACGAATGTCTTAGAATCCATAAACTGATAGGCTAAACATGAGAGAAAAGGGGGTTCAGAAAAAGCGAATACCTCGCTTTTTTTTTCTCTTTCTCTCCCTCTCTCTTTGGTTTGTATCAATTCGGCCCCATTCGGCCTACTGTTTTAAGACGTTTACCCCCATCCAGGTCTCAATATTTTCCTGGCAAGCGGTAGCGAGCCAGCATATATATATATATATATATTTGTTTTGACAGCAAGCTAAATTATTACATTTTTCGATAAAAAAAAATCGGCGAAGCTGGATTTCTCCATACAATGCTGGCTCGCTATCGCTCGCCAGGAAGAAATCGACACCTGGATGGGGATAAACGTCTTAAAACAGTTGGCTGAATGGGGCCGAATGGATACAAGCCAGGGAAAGAGAGAAAAGGAAAAAAATATAAAAAAAGACGGTGACCCCCCTTAACGTGCAACTGTGAATGATGTTGCCATGGAAGAAAAGAGAAGAGACGAAATGCAAGCAGAAATGAAATAAAATGAAGATAGGTAGGTAGATAGATAGAGAGATAAATAAAGATAGGTAGATAGATAGAGAGATAAATAAAGATAGGTAGATAGATAGATAAATAAAGATAGGTAGATAGATAGAGAGATAAATAAAGATAGGTAGATAGATATAATAAAGAAAGATAGGTAGATAGATAAATAAAGATAGGTAGATAGATAGAGAGATAAATAAAGATAGGTAGATAGATAGAGAGATAAATAAAGATAGGTAGATAGATAGAGATAAATAAAGATAGGTAGATAGATAGAGATAAATAAAGATAGGTAGATAGATAGAGAGATAAATAAAGATAGGTAGGTAGATAGAGAGATAAATAAAGATAGGTAGATAGATAGAGAGATAAATAAAGATAGGTAGATAGAGAGATAATAAAGATAGGTAGATAGATAGAGAGATAAATAAAGATAGGTAGATAGATAGAGATATAAATAAAGATAGGAAGATAGATAGAGAGATAAATAAAGATAGGTAGATAGGTAGAGAGATAAATAAAGATAGGTAGATAGATAGAGAGATAAATAAAGATAGGTAGATAGATAGAGAGATAAATAAAGATAGGTAGATAGATAGATAAATAAAGATAGGTAGATAGATAGAGAGATAAATAAAGATAGGTAGATAGATAGAGAGATAAATAAAGATAGGTAGATAGATAGAGAGATAAATAAAGATAGGTAGATAGATAGAGAGATAAATAAAGATAGGTAGATAGATAGAGATATAAATAAACACAGAGAAAGACGATATTTGAATCAGAAAAGGAATATTTGTACTATAGTCCGTTCATTCTAGGTTGGGCAGAAATCGTAGCCTCTAACCTTGGTAACCCACAAGGGGCTAGAGCAAATGAGCTGTCAATTTATACACATATTCCCTGGCCAAGTCTTCCTATTTGGTCGAAATATTAGCTCCATTTCTCGTCCTTTTTGAGTTATGAGAGGTTAGGGGTTTCGATTTCTGCCCAACCTAGCATGAACGGACTATAAACATGAATAACCAAGACGAAAATGATTGAAGGTCGAATGTTGAAGTACGCAGTCAAATGTTTAAAAAGAAATGATTGAAGGTCGAATGTTGAAGTACGCAGTCAAATATTTAAAAATAAATGATTGAAGGTCGAATGTTGAAGTACGCAGTCAAATATTTAAAAATAAATGATTGAAGGTCGAATGTTGAAGTACGCAGTCAAATGTTTAAAAAGAAATGATTGAAGTACGCAGTCAAATATTTAAAAAAATTGTTCAAGGTCGAATGTTGAAGTACGCAGTCAAATATTTAAAAAGAAATACTGTCAAATGTAATTATAGGCCTCCCATTGACAGGCTAATGATGATAATGATGAAGGGTTATTAGATAAGGTGGTAGTGAAGCAGTGTGTGGGGGTGGGGGGGGGGGGATATAAAGAATGCACTGTAAGTAAATAGATATGCAAACGAGTATGAACGAAATAAGGGGAGATCTCCACTTGAGGGATTTTTTCTTGACCCCTTTCACCCTCATGTTTAGCCCCATTGCTTTTGATATTATAAAACGTTCGCCCCATTAGTTTAGCGATTTTAAGAACTTTTACCCCATATTAAGACCTTTCGTGCCATTCAGGTGTCGATTTTATCCTGGCGAGCGATAGCGAGCCTGTAATTTAAGAGGAACCGGCCTTCGGCCGGGACATTTTTCTACCGAAAAATGTACACATTTATCTTGAAAGGGACTCAAGGGGGTATAATTTCAAGCTTGATGGAAGTTTAGGAAACACACTAAAAACCTCCCCTTAATGTAAAGACAGAGAAGTAACTGGGCTGAATGGTAGACAATATACTGTTTAGGTTGAATGGTAGACAATATACTGTTTAGGTTGAATGGTAGACAATATACTGTTTAGGTTGAATGGTAGACATATACTGTTTAGGTTGAATGGTAGACAATATACTGTTTAGGTTGAATGGTAGACAATATACTGTTTAGGTTGAATGGTAGACAATATACTGTTTAGGTTGAATGGTAGACAATATACTGTTTAGGTTGAATAGTAGACAATATACTGTTTAGGTTGAATTTACTGATAGGTTTTTTTTCCCGACGTTTTGCATTTGATTTGAGCATTGCCAAAGAAAGCAACATTCCAGTAATTATTATGTTCTCTCCACTAACCAACTTGACTCCTAAACTCGATGAATGAAATTAACAAACACATGTGGCAGTCCGGGGATTCAAACCCAGGACGCTCACACCGAGATAATATGAGAGATGGTGAAATTATGATAGGTATAAGGGTCGATTCAAATTATGATGGGTATAAGGGTCGATTCAAATTATGATAGGTATAAGGGTCGATTCAAAT